>PVIH01011687.1:0-67792 GCA_004025045.1 Sigmodon hispidus | reverse complement strand
CCCTCCCAGGCCAGGATACAGGCGCTGAGGCCTGCCGAACCCTCCTCACCTCTGGTCAGGGTTCGAATCCACCCCTCAGAGACCCCTGCAGTTGGTTTGCTCAGTTCACTCAGTTCGGGGTCGCAGTAGGGATCCTTGCATATACCCTCAGCAGCAGCAGGAGCTGTGGGTGTGGCCAGGTGCAGAGTTCAGCTGCCCCCTGCTCCAGAGTGTGCTGGGACGCCGCAGAGAGCCCTCACTTTCTTCTGTAGCCCATATTGGATAAATGGGTACAGGACAAAAACCATTTTCCAGAAAGATCTCAAGGGTCAGCTTGTTTACCTTTGTAGAGGCAGTGGAACCTGAGGGAGCCTAAAAATGAGGCAGCGTAAAGTCTCATGCTTTTCTTCAGAGCATCAGACAATTGATACTCAGAGGATTAAGAAAAATCTCATGAGCAAAGTGTTCAGTCACAGTACAAACTGCACATGGGAAAAATATACTTTTCCATAAAGGCATGTAAACAAACAAACAAAACTATAGCTGCTTGTAATGAATGGATCTAACGCACGCTCCCTCCTATCCGCTGCTCCTGGGAAGATCACAGAAAAGACTCTTATCTTCTTCTCTCAGAGTTTTCTCACAAGCACTCATAATTTTCCTCATGTGACTCCATTCTTGGGCCGTATTCTGACACAGCTGACCTCTCTCTTTTCTCGATAGGCCCTTGCACTTCTTTTAAATTTTTATTTATTCATATTTTTATGTGTATGAGTGTTTGTTTAGCTGAGCGTATGTGTGTGCACCACACACTTGCAGTGTCTGCAGAGGCCACAAAAGCCTCAGCCCCCTGGAGCCGGAGTTACAGGCAATTGTCAGCAACCATGTGGGTGCTGTGAATGGGACCCTGACACCCCCACCCCCACCCCCAGCAAAAGCAGCCAGAGCTCGATCCACTGAACTGGGTATGGTAGTTCACATCCATAATCCCCATACTCAGGAGATTTCGGGTTACTGAGATTTCAAGGCCAGTGTAGCTACAGTGTAGGAACCTCAGAACAAAACACAAACAAAAGCAACCAAAGCAATAAAACCAATTAGCGAATATTTTATGCACTCTTTTTTTTTTAAAAAAAATTAAAGGTATATGCCCACCATATGCAACATATCCTTCCTTCCTTCCTTCCTCCCTCCCTTCCTCCCTCCCTTCCTTCCCCCTCTTCCTCCCTCCCTCCCTCTCTTTTGTTGTTGTTGGAGGCGATGTATATGGTGAGTTTGTATGTAGCAGTGAGGTGTATACACACATATAGAACCTTTTGTTGAGACGGGATCTCTCATTGGACTTAGATCACATCGGTTTGGCTGTCTGCCCAGGGAGCTCCCGAGATCTGTCTGTCCCGGTTCTGAGGTTAGAGACATGCGCCACACACCTGGCTCTGGACTCACCTGCTTGTACAGCAAGCACTCCATTGGCTGAGCCACCTCCCAACCCTCTACTTATTTTCTTCACTTGCGCCCTTCTTTGCAAGTAGAGAAGTGGATGACATTTTCTATTAATAATTTTCCGGGAATAATTTCACACTCTGGCTTCTGTCTTATTACATAATGAATTACCAAAAGGTACCCTTTAATCATGAAATTTCAAGATATGTATAATAACTTTAAAAACAGCTGTGCACGCAGATTTCATTACCCCACCCCCAACAAAGCAGCAACCTTCAAGTATCCAGAGACTGGATGATATGAGTAATATTTTAGAGAAAACGTGCTCTCACCCAGAAACATTCCTTTTTAAAGGAGCATTGGTATTTATTCCTTTGCATACAGTATTTTCATACTGGTCATAAATGTCCTAGTTGGCTTTCTATTGCTGTGATAAACAGCATGACTAAAAACAACTTGGAGAGGAAAAGGTTGGCTTGGCTTATACACATCCAGCTCATTCAGGGAAGCCCAGGGCAGGAACTATGGGGGGGAGGATGCTGCCCACCAGCTTTATTACACAACATAGGATGCCTGCGCAGGGGTTGCATGGTCCTTCCATCAGTTAGTATTCAAGAAATGCCCCCACAGACTTGTGTACTGGCCAGTCTGATAGAGGCAGCTCTTCAGCTAAGATTCCTTCTTCCAGGGTAACCTTGGTTTGTGTTCAGTTGCCAAAAACTAGCCAGCATCATACACAGGAACAGAAGCCATAGCAACTAGTCATGGGGGCTGCTGTGTTCCCTGCGTCGATCCCCATCAACAATCCTTCCTACAAAGATTTATCTGCAAAGAAATTGTTTAGACTGTTTCATGGATGAAGTAACTGGGGTCTGTGAAGACCAGACGCCTTGGCTATAGAGTATCACTTGTGAGGTTTCTGTTGCTGTGATGAGCACAGTGACCAAAAGCCAACAGGGCAAGTCAAGCCGAGGAAAGGCACTTGCTACTTATTCCCTCTGCTTTGCTCAGCTCCAGGCCACCTCTGCAGGGACAAGAATGGCACCGCTCACGGTAGGCTGGGCCCCTCTATAAATCAGCAGTCACGAAAATACCCCACAGGCCAATCTGATGGAGGCAATTCCTCGGCTGAGGGTCCCTCTTCCCAGGTGTCTCTAGCTTGTGTTAAGCCGACAAAACCAAAGAGCACACTGGTCAATCAGCACTAGAGGAGCTGAGGCAGGGGAATGGAGAGTTGGAAACCAGCCTGGGCTACATCGTGAGACCCTGTGTCAAACAAATGAACCCACAAACAAAGTCATTTAATAACCTAATAATAACACTTTAAATCACTTTTGCAAACCTCACTCATCAGGCTGGAGAGATTTTAGCAGTCAAATGACCTTTGCAAACAATGATGGTCTTGTGGTGCATGTGCATGCCTCTCTTTCTCTCTCTCTCTCTCTCTCTCTCTCTCTCTCTCTCTCTCTCTCTCTCTCTCTCTGTGTGTGTGTGTGTGTGTGTGTGTGTGTGTGTGTGTACACGTGTGTAAGATAACTTTGGAGTATCTACATAATGTCTCTTGGTTCATGGTCCTATGCCAATCTGTTTCCCTAGCCTTTTTGTTGAAACTTTTAATACGGCCCTAGGAGCCCAGACTGCATCCACTGGACTCCTCGCTCCACCTCACCTGGTCCTTTTGTATTTTGGGGCTGGCATTCCCAACAGAATTTCTGGTTTCTAGGCAGCATTCTTGAGTTAAGAGCAGATAATTGACAAGCATATGAGTTTCTTATGGGGCAAAAAGTTGTTTGGTTTTTATTCTGAGGGGTAAGGCGGGGAGGAGGGGACGGGGGCAGGAAGCTTAGCACTGTGCTTAACCTAATTGTCTTTTTCAACCCAAATAACCAATTTCCTCTTAGACCCAAGACCTCTCGAGCTTTGAAGATAAAAGGACAGGCTGTCTCTCCCATCTCACATCTTCCCACATGCCGCTGAGAGAGGAAGGCAATTTGCAATCCTTGGTGAGTCCTAAGAGATTTGTGCTAGAGAGAGGTTCCATTTCAGCAGCTGCGACCTGCCTCCTTGATCTTTGAGGAACCTAGAGGTGAGCGCACAGTGGGGGCCTCTATGGATCCCCCAACTATTCCACTGCATAAGGCCACATGGAGGTGTCCAGGATGTCACTCTTCCATGACCTCTTCAAGTCAAGGGCAGCAACTGGCTGTAAAATGGAAACTCATAATGTCCAATTAAAGACCTCATGTGGGAAAACTTGATTAAAACACAAAATTTAATATACTGATGTTTTATCTTCCCGATGAGAAGCGAGAAGTGATGGTCTGCTCATTCGTCACGCTCGCCACAGCCTAGAGGGAGCATTACACTCCATTTGTTAGTACATTTCACAACACCAAGTAAAAGGAAACATTAGCAAACCAAGAGTGGGCTACCCCCCCACCCAGTTTATTTTCATAAGCTCATATTCATATGCTGTAGCTCTACAAGGGCAAAAATACAAAGTTAAAGACTCTTAAGACACACTTAGGCTGCAAAGGGCTTTGTGTCCTGTGAAACGATGTTTTGAGTCTGTCCATCCCAACGTCAGCTTAGAATGCCACTCTAAGGCTGTGACAGGTCTTTCAGAGTCTACTGTGGAGACAGATACAGGCGGATGGCAGATTTGATTATTAACCATAAGTAAGATCTTGCCAGTTCACAAGGGAGTCACTTTGGAAACGATCATCTAGGCTGCTTCCAAGAGGAGGTCTGCAGACTGACTCAGGACAGATATTGGCCCTGTATGTTAAAAACAAATTCCCAGTGGCCCCCCCAAGGCCTCATTACACTGTCCAGACCCTTCCCTTCTCTCTCCTCATGGATCTCTCTCTCTCCAGGGTCCCCTTTGTGAAGCTCTTGACCAACCACAGCACCCGGAGTTTCACTTCCTTGATCTGACTTAGAGGTTCCAAGAGGTGACAGGGTGCCCGGGTGCCCCCCACCCCCTTATCCTCACTGGAGTCCTGAGCTCCTTAGGGACAAGCGCTGTGCTTGAAGCCTCTCAGCAGTTTTAGTACCAACATGGGGCTCCGAGAGACAGGCAGGATCCGTTCCTGACAGATGCGGAGGGGACCATTTGCTATTAGCGTGCATGTGCATGGGCGGTAAGGGGCTGGCTTGCTCACTTACTTTCCGAGCAAGTAATACTGAATACTCTCCTTTTCTTTAGACTTATTTTGCTATGAATGCTGTCTTTACAAAGGGAGTGTCTCCATCAGGATTCAGGTGAGATGGTCAAATTTAACTTTGGAAACAGCAGCAATTCAGGGGTGCCCCCCATCCAGCCAAAGCTGACAAGTCCTGATAGTAAGAGACGCTAGGCAGGTGCTGGATACACAGCCCCCAATCTTCCAGGACAGCATGACATAGACACTGTACTGCCCTAGACCTGGTGCTTTACAGGTTCAAAGGCTGCTGGTGTTCTCACGAAAAGACATCTCGAATGGGAATTTTCTAGGGTGAGGCAGGAGAGAGGCACAATAGAGGCCAGCAGGGAAGGATGTGGCTTCTCCTTGGAGATGGAAATGATAGCTAAATTCAAAACTCCTCCCAAGGGTGAGGTGGAGTCAGTGCCCTGGTTACAAAAGCCCTTAATCCCACAAAGGAAGCTTTTGCAGGCAGCTTCTGAGAGAGACTTGTGTTGAGAATTGCCTTTTCTCATTTTTCTGGAAGCATGTCTGAGGACTCATGGTAATTCTTCAAATACTTTTCATTACAAACACAGTATCTTTATTTACCCTAGGTTTACTCAGGTTTTCTTTCTTCTCAATCAATTTAGTAGTTTCCTTTTTCAAATTTGTGCTTTTCATCTAGTTTATCTAATTTGCTGGCCTGCCGTGCTCGGCAGAGTTTCCTGATAATTCTTTGTACTGTTGGAGTTCAGTACTTATGTCCCTTTTCACACTTGATTTAATAATAGGAATTTTCTCTTTTCTCCTGGTGGGTTGGATGAAATGCTTCCCAATTGTTGATCTTTTTAGTTTTATTTGTTTTATTGATTATTTTTTCCTATTGCTATCTAATTTTTGGTTTTCCCTTTCTGTAATTTTTGTTGGTTCCTTCTGCTCAATTTTGGGTTTCCTTTTTTTTTTCTTCAAATTTTTTAAAGTGGAATGCTAAATTATTGGTCTGAGGTTTTTCTTAAAAAAAAAAAAAAAGGTGTGTGTGTGTGTGTGTGTGTGTGTGTGTAAGCATGGATACAGCTTGAAAGTTACCCTGAAGGCACTAACTTTTTACAATGTTATGCTTTTATTTTCATTTACCTCAAAGTACATGTTTTTGGAGTTTGCACATCATTGTACCTATTCTGAAGATGTTAAAACAACATTTATAAAACACTATTGCCTTGCTCAGTCACATGGCTACACCGGGGTCTGTGCTGATTACTTGCTGAAGTCAGCTTGACACACCCTCCAGTCATCTAGGTGAGGCAAACTCCATTGGGTTGACCTGACCTTCTATTGCTGACTGATGCTGGCCTTCTGTGGGCAGTATCCTCCTTAGGTGGCTCTGGACTGTATAGAAAAGGTAGCTAAGCGTCAGCACCGGCCATCCCCATGGACTCTGCTTTATCCCCTCCCTGACTTCCCTCAGTGATGGACTGTGACCTGGAAGTATAAGCCACATAAACCCTTTCCTTCCTGTGGTGGTTGAAATGAAAATGGCCCCCATAGGCCCATAGGGTGTGGCACTATTAGGAGGTGTGACTTTGTTGAAGGTAGTCTGTCACTGGGGGCTGACCTTGAGGTTTCAGATCTCAAGGCAGGCTCAGACTCTCTCTCTCTTCCTGCTGCCTGAGGATCCAGATGTAAAGGTGAGAGCTGCCTCTCCAGCACTGTGTCACCCATGTGCTGCCGTGTTTCCTATCATGATGACAATGGACTAACCCTCTGAACTGTAGGCCAGTCCGAGTTAAATGTTTTCCTTTTTGAGAAGGTCATGGTGCCCTTCCACAACTATAGAAGCCCTAATTGTGACATTCCCCAAGTTGCCTTTGGTCAGAGTGTGTTTTTGTGACCCAGAGTCCAGACCCCCAAAAAGACACCAAAAAGACCAGTCTGATTTAACAGGGAAGAGTCTCTTTATTGACAAGCTAGCTTGGGTCACTCTGTCTGTCAGACACAGTGGCGGAGTAGGAGAGACCCTGAGCAGCATGAGGCAAGGATTTTTATTGGGGGGAGGGGCCTAGGGGCTTCAGACCTTCTGGATGACAGTCCTAGAATTGGTCCAAGCTCGGGTTAGGGGCACCTGTTATGAATTCATTGGCTGCTTTGAATTTTAGGGATGTTTCAACATTTAGCAGTGCTGTTAAGGTTCCTCTATATCAGCACATCAGCAGGTGTACCTGGAGACTATCTGTTCTTTTCCCAGGAAGTGAATGTGTGGACTATCCGGTATTTTCCCTTAGGTGGCTCCTCCTTGGATGGTGTCTGTTTATGGAGGGCCCTTCCTGGTACCACCAGGTACTGCCGGCAAGAGCCTGCTGTCTGTCTGGCTTTCATTAAGCCTGTCATGACAGCTGTGTGGTCAAGTTGCTCTGGGCCCCACAGTGTTAATATGGTACATTTGTCACCATCCATGACCTAGGTCTACCCTTCCTTCAGAGTTACCTAGTGTTCCCTTAATGCCATTTTATAGCTGTGTTTTGAATATTGCTTGGTATGATTTTAAAATCCGTGATCCCAGTTTTCCCACATATAACTCACTATTTCACAAATGATATTTAGTAGATAATAAAACCCAGAGCCAGATATTGGGGAAAGGCTGAAAATATCAGAGATAGGAAACAAACCACAGCCAGTTCTCACCCAGTCAACTCCTAAGGCCAAGCAAGCTAAGTGCTATCTATCTCCACAGGGTCTCAGCCTGACTGGATGCAAAAGCGGAGGGAAGAACTTCTGTCTTCTCCTTCCTATCTTTCTTTCCTTACTGCTAGGATTAAAGGTGAATGCCACCACCACCCAGCTCTGTTTGGCTCTGTGTGGTTTTTCTTCACATGTCCTTACGGTGTCTCTCCATCAGCAATATCCTTCCTTGATGTCCCAGTTGTAAGCTAACAAAGCAACCAGCAGGGGGTACTGCTGGGCACCCATGATGTGTGCACCCCCTCCCCCCCAATACATGGACCATCTTTCCCTGACACAAAGGGACAGGGGATTATGGCATTAAATTGCAAAAGCTTTCTTTTAAGTAAATAAACTCTAAGTGAATGGTGCCTGCAGTTTGAAGAGCCAAGCTTCAGTTTTTGCTCAAATGAATCCATGTGGCTCCGCTCCTCCCCTGGGACATTGAGCAAGTGAGCTTTCACTGTGTTTGTCCAGGCAAAGTAGAGAGAGGGGCCCCGGGAGCAGATCCTTTGTTAAAGGGATCAAGGCCACTCAGCAGTGGCCTAGACCTCAGACTGACGCTGTGGAGTCTGCCAGACAGAGCCTCTCCCTTACTTCCCCATCCGCCCTCCCTCTCCGCAGTCCCGAAGGACCAAGGACCACTCGCGCTCCCCGTGGGAGAATGCTTTGTTCCTCAGCTGGGCGGGGAGGGGGTGCGCTCTCCCAGAGAAAGCCAGCTTTCCAAGCAATTGCCCAACTCAATCAAGTTTCCCTGCAATCTGTGGTCACAGATTTGAAACACTTAATAGACGGATGTGTCTGTCTCTCCAGTAAGGAAATAAAGGTTTCTCCTTGGCGTTGGTTGCTGTCCCATGCTTTTGTTGTCTTGAAGATGGATCAGAAAGCCGCTGCCGCATTGCCCAACTGTCCACGCCACTTCCAGTCCTTGGGAAGAAAATCAATTGGATTCTTTTGTTGTTGTTGCTGCTGCTGCAAATTTTATTCAGACATTTTGGGCTGTTATTTGCTGAATCCGATCCCATTCTTTCCTCCTCCCTGACAAATCATGGTTTCCTATGGAAAAATAAACTATCTCCAATATCAATGAAAACCAGTGGTCACTGTCTCCTTTCATTTTTTTTTTTTAAAGCCTAGTTATGGATGGGGAGGTACTCAGGTAGTTTTCAATTTCTTACCTACTCCTAAATTTGCCCATGCACCAGACATGCTGCTTATGGATATTGCCACTTTCCATCTACACAGCAACCAGCAAAACAGTAATCCCTTTTGATTGACAAGGCAACTGATGCCCAAGGACTCATGCATCTTGCCTGAGGCCCCCACAGAAGCCTAGTCCAGGGGCTCCTGTTTTACAAGGGTGTCTGTGGCTTCCTAATACCAACATCACCTTGTTTTTTAGAGTTTGTGCACTTTGTACGACCATGATAGTTTGAGTCAAAACACAGTTGTCAGAATTGTAAGAGTGAGCTGCTGGCTCCTAAGGAAGTTTAACACACACACACACACACACACACACACACACACACACACACACACCAGCCATTACACTAAGAGACTCAGGCTTACCTGGGCGGTAATGCTTAGAATCCCCTTTAAACCAGCTTATTTTGCAGACCAGAGGCCCCAACCACTTTTGAAATCACTCGTAAATTTGGGACTGTGCAATAAACAAGTGATCTTTGCTTTTCTGTTGCTGTGATAAAACACGTTGATCAAAACCAGTTCTGGGAGAAAGGGGTTTATTCCACCTCACACTTCTAACTGGGGCTCCATCACTGAGGGGGGTCAGGAACCTGGAGGCAGGAACTGAAACAGAGAGCATGGAGGAACACTGCTGATTGGCTGCTTCCTCCGATATGTCAAGCATCTTAGCTGTCCAAGCTACAAGTATCAGTTAAAAACAAAGCCTCCCTTGCTCTCACAGATCACTGTTTCCGCTGTATCAGCTGCTGCTCAGGTTCTGAGTCCGAGAAAACATCCATCAGTTATGAAGGTATGCATGAGCCTGCTCTCAGGCTCAGTCTTTCCCACCCGTCAAGGTCTCTAAGATATGCTTTTTATCCTTCTTTTGCTCATTTTTATTGCGTCTTTGCTATGTATGGTTTGACTGTATCACCAGAAAGCATGTATTGGAAGCTGATCCCTAATGTAACAGGCAGGAGGTGGGCTTCATATACTGAGGAGGCGGATATCATACAAACAGTGAGGGCTAAGTCTCATGCAGTGTGTTGGAGGTAGGGTCTAATCTGAGATGCCTGGGTCATGAAGTCCTTCCTCTTGGGCTTGGATGTTACGCAAAGGCTGACTGAGGACTTGGTCTGTGCTCTCTCTCACAACATGTGCTTTCTTCTAATTTTTACAACACAAAGAAGACACTTTTCAGAAATCGATTTTAGCTCCTCCCTCTTCCCTCAGAACTGTGAGCCCTGACAAGATCTAGACGCAACTTCTAGATGTATCTGTGAGAGGTTTTCTAGATTAGTTTGAGGTGAGAAAACCCATCCTAAATATGGAGGGCGCCATTCCATGGTGGGGACCCAGAGTAAATAAGAAAGGAGAAGCCATGGAGCAGCAGCATCCATCTCTCCCTGCTTCCTGACTGCAGATGTAGTAAGACCAGCCACAGTGGCTTCCCTGCTGTGAGCCACCCTTCCTTCCTTCCTTTGCTTTGGTCAGGAATCTTATCACAACAGTGAGAAAAGAAACAGACAATACATTCTGTTGGATGTAAATTTCCCAGGCTCAGGTATTCTCTTACAGCAACACACAACAGATCAAGACTATCACACAGGCTGTAAGCTCTGGCTATGACTGGAGAAGTCTGCTCCGATACTAATAGTGTTGTGCCCTGGTCGTGAGGACCCCCCCCAAAAAAGATCACATGACATTCGAACTCTCCAAAATGCAAAAGCGAGGTTTATTGAAAATTACGAGTCGCGCAACAAGAACCTGAGTCTGGCACACAGGCGTGATAGTGGCCAGAGGAAGTAACCGCCCCTTTGCAAGCTGGGTTTTTAAGGGCAAAACCCACAAGGTTATACATCAATTGTGATCTTTTTAGTGTGGATACATTTGTCTTTTGGGGGATTTTTAGACTTCCTCTGTTATCTTAGCTGGCTGTTTGCCAAGCCCTTTCTCTGGCTACCTCCTGGGTTGGGTCTTTCCAGGCTATCTCCAGTCCTGAGACATTCCATGGATAATTAACTGTTATCAGTCCCTAAGCTACCTCTCCTGTTTGACTTTTGTTCCTATGTGGATCTCATGCTTGTCCCGGACTAAAAAATGGAAGAGCTTCTCTGATCTTTCAATAGAAAGTGCTTATTAGCTGGCTGGCGACAGCATTGAGTTTTCAGGTCCCCAGTGTAGCCCCAAGTCTTTCTAGGGCTGAGCCTTTAAGCACAAAAACCACATTCTTGGTTGATAAGATACTTCAGTTAATAAGAACAGTTAGCCAGAAATGAAACAACAGACACACACACAAAAAAAAAAATCAAGGCTAGGGCAGCTGGAGAGATAGCTTAGTGGTTAAGAACAATGGCTGCTCTTCCAGAAGACCTGGGTTCAATTCCCAGCACCCACATGGTGGCTCACAACCATCTGTAATGGAATCTGGTGCTCTCTTCTGCCATAAAATCATACATACAGATAGAGCACTCATATACATAAAATTAATACATCTTAAAAAAAAAAGTTAGAGACTTTCCTAGAACTACAAACTTTGCTGGATTAGTCCAGGGGTTTCTCAGAGACTAGCTCAGGTTACATGAACCCTCAAAGACTCATATACTAAAGTTTGGTCCTCTTTAGTTAGTTGCTGTTGAAATGTGCAGGAGGATTTGAGAGGCAAAGCCTTGTAGGAAGTCTCTAGGTCACTGGTGAGGATATAACCTTGAAGGCCATAATGGGGTCCCCCAGCCTCCTCTTCTTTTCTTTTGCTTCGAGGCTGTGAGGTGGTTTTGCTGTGCTAAATATTTCTGCCTTGCTGTGCTACTTCATCACAGACCCAAAGCAACAGGTCTAGAGATCATGGTAGACCTTCCTAGACGATGATGCTGACTGCTAGCTTGATTGGCTCAGGGATCAACTTGGGGCCATACCTCTGGGTATGTCTTCCAGGGCATTTCCTGGAAGGGTTAGCTGAGGGAGAAGATTTTGCTCAGAGTGGGCAGCACTTTCTAGGTGGTCCAGATCTGAGGAGGCCTGTGGAGAAGCTGGGCTGTTTAGCTTACCCACCTTCAGACCTTGCTTGCACGTGCATCTTTGTGCATCTACATGCTGCCACCACCTTTGCTGCCATTGGAACCCATCTTCTTCAGCCTTGCAAAATTGATTGAAGCCCAGTAAGTCTATGAATCCTCCAGAGACTGAGGAGGCCTCCAACCTCATGTCCTGAGCCACCACCAGCTTCCCAGACTCTCCAGCATGCAAAGAATCCCCCTGTTAGTCTCTTCAACCCACATTGCACAAGCCAATATAATGAGTTTTCTTCATCATGCATATTTATCTCATTGATTTTGTTTAAGAAAACCTGACACAATGAAACAAAATAAACCCTCTTTCAGGTGCTGTGAGATATTTGATTACACTGTGCAAAGATATGCCACTGTGATTGGCTTAATAAAAAACTGAACTGCCAATAGCAGGGCAGGAGGTATAGCAGGGACTCCTGCCCAGAAAGGAAGGGTTCTGAGAAGAAGAAAGGCAGAGTCACCAGCAGAAGCAGAGGGAACAGACATGCAGAAGGAGAGGTGAAAGCCACGAGCCATGTGGCAACACATAGATGAATAGAAATGGGTTAATTTAAGTTATAAGGGCTAGTGGGACAAGCCTAAGCTATAGGCAGGGCTTTTATAATTAAGAATATGTCTCCGTGCTATTTTTTGTGAGCTAGAGGTCCAAAGAGAAATATGTCTACACTGAGGCATACTGTCCTCCTGGTAGAAAGCTGAGCAGCATGGGACTGTGGCTAACTCCACTGTGAGAGGAAATATTTGCCAGCACAGTTTTATCAGCTCACAGTGTGAGGGTTTGTTCTTGGGCTCAATACAGGCATGTTGGGGGTTGCCATGCTTAAGGCCTAACAATAGTGAAAGATTCATATGGAATGTGATCTCACCTTGGGCGACCGGTTCAGGATCACCAGCCCATCTTGGAAGATTTGTCAATTAGAATAAAGGAGTGGGGAGGTCAGTCTCAGCACTGGCCCGCCTTCCCTGTTAGGAGAGGAGAAAGCCATGGGTGATTTTGATCGACATCTCAGTGAGCCTAGCTCACTAAGCTTAGCACTTCCTCAGATTTCTCCTTTGGATTTATTTGACAACAGATAACAGCTTCTTAGCTTGGAATTGAATGCATCCAGACCCTGCATGAATCCTCCTGGACCTCTAACAGAATCATGTCCCTAATAAACTCACCATGAGAGAAAATATCCGAAGTTGAAATTTTAGTTAATATGCTTGACTTACCAAGCGTGACAGCCGATCTGCCTTAAATATGCTCTGATCAGTTCCATTAACCAACATGTGGCAATGTGATCTATTACAAGGCCCAGTTTTAATAAAGCACTGACTATCTTGTATGATTTCTTGAGTATTGAGAGTGAAGAATAGAATGTTTGCATGGGCAATACCCATACCACTGTGTGAACAGAACCACAGCAGTGAGGACCATCTGTATGCTGTTGCATAGCCACTGTCATAGTTACAATCTATTGCTATGATAGAGACACCATGACTAAAGTTAAGGACAAAATTGTTTGTTCAATTTACACATCCCAATCACAATCCATCATGGAAGGACTCTAAGGCAGCAACCTACAGGCAAGAACTGATGCAGAGACCAGTAAGCAGCATGCATTACCCGAGGAGGCCAAAAGAGGGCGCTGAATCATGTAGAACTAGATTTAAAGAAGCGGTAAGCCTTCATGTGGGTGCTGGAACCAAACCAGGTCCTCTGTGAGCGCAGTGAGCTTTCTGAACTGCAGAGCCATCTCTTCAGTCAATTTTGCACTATAGCTGTCTTAGGGTTTCTTTAGTTGCAATGAAACACCATGATCCAAAAGCAAGCTGGGAGGAAAGAATGTATTTGACTTACATCTGCACATTGCAGTTCATCACTAGGGGAAGTAGGAACAGGAACTCAATCAGGGCAGGAACCAGAGGCAGAAGCTGATGCAGAGGCCATGGGATAGGGGGAGGCATGGTGTGTGTGTGTGTGTGTGTGTGTGTGTGTGTGTGTATGTGTGTGCATGGCCATGGTGTGTGTGTGTGTGTGTGTGTGTGTGTGTCCATAGTGTGTGTGTCCATGGTGTGTGTGTGACTTACTGGTTTGCTCTCCGTGATTGCTCAGCCTGCTTTCTTACACTACACAGAACCACCTGCCCAGCGATGGCACCACCCACAGTGGGCTGGGCCGTTCCACAGCAATCATTAATCAAGACAATAGCCCACCGATCTGCCTACAGGTCAATATGATGAAGGCACTTTCTCAACTGAGACTCCCTCTGCTCAGATGACTCTAGTTTGTATCAAGTTGTCAGGAACCTAGCTGGTACACTAACCTATGCTAAGGTTTAATTTATTGAAGCAATAAGAAATTAACAGCAATAAGTAATAATAAAGATAGAAACCTGACAATATGTTTGGGTTAGTTACAGTTTTTATTGCTGCCGAGAGACATCATGACCATGGCAACTTTTATAAAAAGAAAACATTAATTGGTGTGGCAGCTTACAGTTCAGAGGTTTAGTCCATTATTGTCATGGTGGGAAGCAAGGCAGTGTGTAGGCAGACATGGTGCTGGAGAAGGAGCTGAGAGTTCTTACTTGCTGACCTGCAGGCAGCAGGAAGTGATCTGAGATGCTGGGTATGTCTTGAGCATATGAGACCACACAGTAACATACTTCCTCCAACAAGGCCACACCCACTCCAGCAAAGCCACACCCCTAACAGTGTCACTCCCTATGAGCTTATGGGGACCAATCAATCAATCAATTACAATATGTGACTGGACTGTGACGTTAGGTAAGAGTCAAAGCAACTATATTGGTAGTTTGGACCACAAGGAATTGAAAACACAGAAAGTGAGATAGTGGATGGAGTCAGGAGATGGGGAAACTGTCAGGTGAGGTGCTTTGCAGTGGACATCTCTAAGGGAGGCAGTTCTTGGAGGCAGACCTGCTTGGCGGTGTTAATGTCAGTGGCTATGTGTGGGGGCTGGACACCAGGCTCTTTCACTCAACAGCCCTAGAGTGTATATATTAAAGTTCTCATTTTGCACATGAGGAATTGGACCCATGTTCCTGTGAGATGATCGCATTTATGAAGGTTTTGGCGAGTCATTTGGAGGTGATATGAGTCTGTGGTTCAGTGCCTGGCCTAAGGTTTAGAAGGAAACTCAATTTTCAGATCCTGCAAATGTCTATAGGTTTCGCAGAGGCAGGGCATGCACAGGACAGAACATTACATCGTAATTGGCTTCCAACTTCAAAGCTTACTAAGCTAAGTGACAGTCACCTCAGCATGGGACTGTCCCTTCTTGGAGGCTTTCATGGAGGGTGAAGAGATGCCTCCATATTTGGGGAGGACTCCACAAGCAGGGCCCCACCCCATTTGGGGCCCCTGCAGCTGATTTCTTAGACACCTGACCTGGAGCCTCAAGCAAGCTGGTCAAGGAGGCCCTAATCAGCCACATAGCCCCTGGAGAGCATCTCATTCCTGGAGCTGGAGGGGCAGCATGTGTAGGGGAGGAGGAAGGTAATCCTGCAAAAGCTTCCACATTGATCTGGCCCCAACTTGCTGCACTTTCTGGAAGATTTCACCCTCAGCATCTGTGTTAAAAACAGTCTCATGCTACAAAACAAACACCCTTAAAAACCAGCTTCCTAATCTAACCATCTCATGTGAGAGATGAAACTCTCAGTCCCAGGAAGGGTAACAAGCGTCCAGAGCCATCTACAAAGGCAATGGCAGGCACACGAAGCGATTTCCCTGATGTCCCTCTGCACTGGGTCAGTTCCTGTCCACACAGCAGGCAACTGCCCCCTCCCTCCTTGAAGAATATGTTCCCGGTGTTGGTTTTGCATGTGAGAAGAGACACACACACATTACCAGGATCACACGAGAGTTTATTGAGGAGAGTTGCCACGAGGGGTACAGGAGCAGAGAAACAGAAGAGAGAAGGAGAGACAGACACCAACAGGCCATCTCCCTTTAAGTGAGAGGGTGGGCACAGGTTTACATAGCCACGCCCAGGGGCGCGCCCTCCGTTCGTGGCACATCCTGCTGGAGCCATGTTGACTCCACCATGTGGAATGTCAGGAATCCTTACATCCAGAGTCCTGTGGATGTGTGAATGTGCACCAGTACAGACTCTGGGTACCGACTGCTTCTCCATGAGCCTGTGAAGAAGTTTAAACTAGTAGCTTATGCAAGGCAGAGATTCTTAATGACAACAAAGAACCACTGTGGGCATCCACCATAACTAATGTCACCTGAGTGCACGAGCTGCCTCAGCTGCTGGGAGGCCTCGCTCGCTTGCTCGTCAGAGGTTGCAGTCTATCTTGGTCTGTCAGCTCTCTCACCAAGTCTGGCAGCAGAAGGGACTCCTTCCCCAGTGACACTTCCTGTTCTCTACCTGCCCTTATCTGGAGAATGTCTCCAGGCCTGGAATACTGACCTTATCTCAAAGCTGTCTGGAAGGCTGAAGCCTGATTTATCTCTAGAGTGGCCCTTGACACAGTTTCCTGCTAGAAACCTTCCTCCTGTTGCCCATACTGTACTTAAGACTTGCACTAGGAACTTAGCTATCAGACCCTGCTACCACATATAAAGCCTTATGATAGGAGCGTGTGGTTTTTTTAAATGTACAATGGAGTTGGTCCTAGGCCTCCCAATCCTTATACTCTGAGAAGGTTGAGTTGTCTCACGAAATCATCTCCCACAGAGCTAGCTCCATTGATCTCCAGCTGTCTGAACTCTGTTCCCTGCTTCTGCCCCCTCCACCCTCATGGACCAGTGGCCAGTGATCCTGAGGAAGAAGGAGAATCGTAGCATCTTTCTCAGTTATCTGTAGAACAATTTCTCTTGAGGGGCTGGAGAAATGGCTCAGTAGTTAAGAGCACTGCCCATTCTTGCAGAGGACCCAGGTTCAATACCCAGCACCCACATCACAGCTCTCTGTAACTCCAGTTCCAGGGGATATGATGCCCTCTTCTTGCCTCCAAGGGCACCTGGCACACACATGGTACACAAACACACTTGCAGGCAAAACCCTCATACACATAAAGTAAAATAAACAAACCAAATCAATAATTTGTGTGTGTGTGTGTGTGTGTGTGTGTGTGTGTGTTAGCCAATGCAGACACAAGTGTGCCTGGTCGTCATGTGGAAGTCAGAGGCCCCACCATCAATATTATTTGAACCGTCTTCTGTTTGCCAGTGTCAGGCATTCAAGCTTTCAGGATGCCCCGTGTCCCTGTGGGAGCACTGGGGTGACACATGCCTGATGCCACATCCTGATTTTACACGGTTTGGGGGAATTTGAACTCAGCTCTTCACACTTTCATGCAGCAAGTGCTTTATCCACTGACCTGACATCTCCCAGCCTCCTGTCTCTCTGTCTTTGCCATAGTGTACTGCGTTTCCTCCCAGCCAACTCTGAGGAACTGAATGTGGAAAGCCAAACTTTAGATAAGGAGAGAACCCTTGTACTAACTGTTGAGTCTGTCAAGTCTTTATGTGAGACAGAAGTGAATGACAATTGTTTCTTCTTGGGCTGGGAAAATTCATTCACCTCCCACTAACTATGTCCTCGCTCTTGTTTGTGTGGCTGGCGGTCTATTAGCTGATTATTTCAGCCTTGTGAGACTTCCCGAAGCATCATCTCCCACTTCCTTTCCTCATTAATAATGCTTGCAGCTTATTGATCCCTGAAGGTCCGCAGTCTTTCCCTCCACACAATGGGTTAGCTGCCAATGCGACAGGTCTGGTCAGTCACCATGACCTCCTGACGTCTTTCCTGCTGCTTCAGTTCATTTGGCCACCAATTCTCGCCAGCACCCCCTCTCCCCAGATACTGGCTGCACCCTCCCCCCAGTCCTGGGGCAAGGGTAGACCACAAGTCCTCATCTGGGCCCCACAGAGATACCCAGAACATCCCCGGGGTTTGGGCACTGTGCTGGACCAGCCCACACCATAGTAGGTCACATCCTTTTATCTCATTGATTAACGTGGAACATGACGCACGCACAGCCCCTTACTGCACATGTACCCCCAGTGTGGAGAACGAGAGGCTAGCCTCCAGACTGGAGGTCAGGTGTCCTCTAGTGGGCAGGATTCCCTTCAGGCCCCAGGGACTCTGAAGCGCATCAGAGCGAACGCCTTGCAGCAAAGATGCGCCCAACTGTGTAGGAAGCTCTGGAAGTTGTTTCCTGGGAGCTGACACAGGCTCTTGACGCCACTGAGGGGTTGAGCATGCGCACTTGTGACATCAGGTCCTCGACGTCCAAATCCAGGCTCTGCCCCTCACTACTGTGGTTTGGGACAAGAATGCTAACCTTTCTTGAGCTCAATTTCCTCAGAGTGGCTGCAGCGGTGTGGTAACAGCTGTCTGGCCTCTTCATAGGATTGCTGAACATCAAATGAATGGCAGTTGGGCTTGTCTCAAATGACAGAGGATTTTTGGCTTTCGTTGTGCTGTGAAAGTGTGTGTGTGTGTGTGTGTGTGTGTGTGTGTGTGTGTGTTCTTGCAGGGCCTGATGTTGTGTGGGGAAGGCCTGGCACCATGGTCAAGGGCAGAGGCACAGGGGCAGGGAAGTACAGGCCAGAGAGGTGCTTCTTACAGGTGGTGTCTCTCCCCCATATTTGGCTGACAGAACTCTGGTCTCCACTGCAAAGAAACAGACACCCCTTCACCCCCCTCACCCTATCCCCACCCCTCACCCCCTACCAAAGTCTTTCTGAAAGGCCTTCATATCTTTTCACAATAAACAGCCTTTCTCTCATGGACCTGTCTCTCCACACAAGGTTACATTTGTGGTCAAACTCAATTAATTCTTTGACTCCCCAGGGCAGTGAGGGCTGGAGGCAGCATTATGGAGTGTGGCCAACAGACCTTGAACACCATGGTGGGGTGATAGATCCTTATGTAGGCTTTGGGGGGTGTCCAGTCTGGCCAAATATGGTGACTGAGGGGCATCCACATGGTCATGGCCCTAAGAGAGCTTTCTGTTTGTAGAGCTGACAGTGACCTTCACCATGAACTGTGATTATATAGACTCAGCCAAGTTCACATAGACCTGTGTCCTTTATCTTACACTTTCATCATGTCACAGGGACCCTCTGTCCCTGCTCTGGGTGGCTGTACAACACGTCCTCTATCCAGGTTGTCATGACAATCGCTGAGTTGTTTTTAGACAGGGATCAGAAAAAGAAACCTGGAGGGACAGTTGTTAAATCGAGGCCATATGAATCCTGCGATCTGGTGGCTTTAATGTTTCCCAGGATGACATCTTATAAAAACCTCAGCTTTATCCACCAGCGGCTAATAG
Source organism: Sigmodon hispidus (assembly GCA_004025045.1). Classification (NCBI taxonomy): domain Eukaryota; kingdom Metazoa; phylum Chordata; class Mammalia; order Rodentia; family Cricetidae; genus Sigmodon; species Sigmodon hispidus. The sequence continues at coordinate 48,937 of PVIH01011687.1, read as the reverse complement.
CTGGGAACTTTGCTGACACACAGTGGGAAGCATTGTCGAGAATCCATTACATGGATCATAATTATAATTATAGCAGTAATAATAATAAATAGAATCCTTCCAAGTCAGACCCCTCTAGCATAACCCGGTAAGAGTGGGCCTAATTATTGTGGGCACGGGAGACATCTCAGTCTTGGAGGGTGGTCGGGTGCTCGATCTGGATCTGACTGCATTCGTTTGTGCTCTGCAGTCTAGTTTAAGGGGAGATCTTTCTTCCCAGATCTTGGCTATTTGCCCAGTGGCATCTCAGCAATCACTGAAAAACATGGAAAGATAATGAAGACCATGCCCCATTTCACAAAATAGTCACCACTCCCCAGGGAACAACAGGAGAAAATGCAAGGGAAGCATTCCTCAAGTGAGTGTGTCCTGCAGAGGACATGCCCTGCACTCTGTTTGGCCAGGAAAAATGAAAAATTATACCTCTAAGTAAGGTTACTATTTTTCTCCTGTCATTTAACCCAGGGCATATTCAATGTGCTAAGTCCAGAAATATAGAGAATTCTGAAAATCAAATGAGCCAAAATCCTAACCCCAAGACCTTGTTCTGGTGTAAAGAGGGATGTGAGTGTGTACATTGTTGTGTGTGGCCTTGGGTGTAGGTTCACAATGCACCAGGTGTGTGCAGAGGTCAAGGACAGCTTGGGTGTCCCGTCCTCAGGTTCCTTCCCACCATTGTTTGAGCCAAGGCCTCTCACTGGCCTAGAACCTCACCACCTAAACATAGTTAGCTGGTCAGCAAACTTGTTGGATCCTGCTTAGCTCCACCATCATTCTCATCTACCAAAGCGTGGCAATAGATGTGACTCAGGTCAGGATGGGTCTGGAGGGCTAGCCTGGGCACAGGTGTGTCTTAAGGTCCCTTTCTCATGGGCTGTCCTAACCAGGGTCACAGTGCATGCATCTCCCAAACCCACACCTGTGTCAGACAGTGTATTGGACCACTGAGGTTCTGAACCTGCATAGGCTTACATCTTAGGAACAGAGCAGGTATTATACTTGTTCTAAAGAAAACAAAAACCTGATCTTTTCAATCACCCATCCAGTATTTACCAGGCATTGTGAATCTGCATCTGAAGAGAAGCCACACCCCTTTTCCTAAAGAGTTTATAAACTAACCTGTGACATAGATCCTTTAACCAGTCCATCAGACGATGCTCTGCTACATCCAGTAGTGGGTGTATCTATGAGTTCAGAACTGGCTGCAGCTCAAAAATATCTTTGAGAAAATATTTCAGAGTGTTCCAGGTCAGAAAACTTGAATTTGCTATGCTTTGAGCAGTGTGTGAAGTCACATGACTACAATGGCTCCTCCCAGGGCCCTTTGCATTTCACAGGTTCTGTCTTCTATCACTCAGGGGATGCTGTGGTCATGTGGACATCACATGTTTAGGTTTTTAAAGTGGCAGTTTATATGCTGAACATGGCACACACATTTTTTTTCTTGTCAATGATTTAACTATTCAAATTGTATTAGTCAATGAAAAATAGTCTAGATAAGATATGAGTATCTGCAAAAGACAGGCATGATTGTGCACACCTGTGATCCCAGCACTCATAAGACTGAGGCAGGAGAATTGCAAGTTTGATAATACTCTGGGCTATGGAGAAGATTCCAGGACAGCCCCGACTACATAGGAAGACCCTGTGACAAAACCAGAAAGAACTGGAGAAGTGGCTCAGTGGCTAGCGGCACTTGCTGCTCTTGCAGAGGGCCTGGGAGTCAGTTCCCAGCACCCACAGAATGGCTCACAACCACCCATAACTCCTGTTCTAGAGGATTTGATGCTCTCTTGGATACCACATATACACAGACCACACACACACACACACACACACACACACACACACACACACACACACGAACGCATGTGCATAATGAATCTCTCTCATTTCACAGCCTGGATGTGGCAAGTCCTAATGTCGTGAAAGAACTCGCCATCACGCTGCCCAGGGAGCCATGTTAGGCTTATTAAGGAGGGGGAGGGGAAGAGAGGAGAGAGATAGAGAGTAGGGGCAGAGAGGAAGAGAAAAAGAGGAAGTCTCCCACGTGGTTGGGGATTTTAAAGGTAGACATGCCTTAAAGATAACGTCAGAGGCTCTTCTGAGCCCCTGCAGGTGGGGGCGTGGCCGCAGCAACATAACAACCTGACAGTTGACATGTGATGGAGATTTCCACATTGCACAGCAGAGGTGACAGCTTGTGATGTCTAAAACGGAGGGCATCCAGCTTTCCTCCTCGGTCTGACAAGTTACTTGCTCCTCAAGATTCAGCCAGTGCACCCTCTGGAGAGGCTCAGTTATGGGCGGGATGCCCCCCTCTTTGAAGACTTGAGTAAGCCATCTTTGAGGTGGAGTGGATGAAACCATAGCCCTGGAAGGTGACCCCGGTGACCAATATTACTGAGTCACTGAGTTTTGGGACCCACAGAATCTGTGAGGTTAAGTGTGTGTGATGATCGCTTTTAGATTTGTCATTTAGCATTAGACAGTAAATGTATCTTTTGTGGCTTTCATGGGGTGAGATGTCCACATTAGCTCCATCTGCAGAGGGGATTAATCCTTATCACAGCCAGCCTGTAGCACCCATGAGATGTGTGCTGTTGTCTCTTGACACCACAGATGAGGCTGTAAGAGCTTGGGGTCAGGGAAACAGAGATTGACAGTGTGAACTTTTGTGCTTGGTGGCGCTCACCCCAAAACTCGGGCTCTCAATTACAGTGTCTATTATACTTTCTTATAAATGTATAATGAAGGACATGTTTATCCAGGTCCTGATTCATAAACAATGGTGAATGAGACCAGTCTCATGCTTCAATCAGGTCCAAGAACCCACCTGCTTCCTGCCCCTGGAAGACTGTTCTCCCCTTAGGTCTCTCCCACCCATGGGTGTCTGCCTCCACTGGCAACAGAGGGTTTTTGGACACACCCATGGCCCCAGTTCACATGAAGGGATTCCCGGCTAACCAAGGCCAGGCAGCATGCTGGTAACATACAAGCAACAATAGAGAAATAAGATAAAATAAAACAAACAAACAAACAAAAACCACTGATGCTATAATGCCTTTGGAGTTCTGATTCTTCATGTGCCAGCATTAGTTATATATCTACTGTGTGCCTCTCACTATTGTGGGCCTGTGGGCAGCTCAGTCAAAAAGCATGCGCAGATCCATCCCTGAAGCAGTTGAGATGGGGACACAGGGTAAACCACACCAGATAAAATAGCAACTTAGATCAGGCAGATCAGGCTGGAGACAAGGGAGATAATACAGCAAGAGGATGGGGCAAGCTGCAGCATGGATGGAGCATCAGGGAGCCCTCAGTCAGAAAGGGGGTGTGTGGGTGTGTGTGTGCGCGCGCGCGTGCGCGCGCGCGCGCGCGCTTAAAATGGAAGGTGTGTGGTAGAGCTTCCAAGACAATTCCTGGAAATTTCCAGGTTTGGTCAGATGAGTGACTGTGTTAGAAGTTGGCTAAATAGACAAGGAGGACATTGTCTATACAGACAGCAGATCACTGGTTCTCATTTGAGGGTGATGTGGGTTCCAGAGTGAGACATTCTAGTTGCCGAACTAGATGTTAGACATTGGTGGGTTGCTGAAATCTTGCACAGCTTACGGATTGACCTAACTGGAGATAGGAAATGAAGGCTAGACATAGAAGACCTGGGATCGGGCGTGCTGAGCACTCATGTAGGGCTGCACCAACAGGGAACTCAGACACACAGTGCGTCTATTTTATGTATCTGAATAGAGGAAGCGGATTCATTGTGGATAGCCATACAAGAAAGTGGGATAAGAAGGGAATCTCCGTAAGGGAACGGTCTCAGGGAACAAGTATCCAGGAGAAAGAAATTGGGATTGACATTTTCTGCACACACCGCCACCATCCTCACATGGACCCAGGGAATTCTTTGCATTCCTATAGATCCAAGGCATGACTGTGCTTCTGTAAATGGCACACACCCACTCAGGCCTCCCTCTGCTCTCCGCAGTGGATCAAGGATTACTGTCAAGCATCTCATTGAAACTCACCAACATGAAGCTGGCCCCAAATGTTAACTGAAAAGGCTGGAGTGGCCTAAGCTAGCTCCTGATTAATATTGGAAATTTCACTTGCCTTCCATTGTCTCTCTAGATCATAAGCAGAAGTCTTCCCCCACTGACACTGAAGATAGTCTCTGTCCCCTCTATGTGCCCTGTCCCCAAACCACAGCACAGGCCTGTGCAAGGCCAGCCCAGACAGGCCAGTGGGGACTCCTTGCTGAGAAATGTCCCCAAGCTCTGTCCCAACTTCTACTAGTGAGCCGTGATTAAGTCTCTCCAAGTATTCTGTGGGAGGCCACAACCACAGCTGAATTCTCCTTTACCACAGCCTTCCTCATCTGTGCCACATGAGGGAAGTGAGGATAGGCCTGTGGGCATCAGCTTGGAGGCCAGACCACATGAAAGAAAGTGCATGTGCTTAGTAAATCACTCCATTAGGGATCTGAGAGGTAATGATACCTTCTGAGGACTCAGTGGCAGATCGCCTGCTGAGTATATGCAAGGTCCTGAATTTCCTCCCAAGCACTGCAAAACAAAACATTTCCCTAGTTCTTCTGGGCATCGAGCATTGAAATCACTTCCCTGCCCTACACCAGCTGCCCCTTCCACAGCATGCGTACACATCCTTCCTCCGCTGACCCACAGCTGACTAGTGGCTGGCTGAGAAGCAGGTAGTGGAGATGTCTTGAGCCCCCAGCAGCCTGAGAATTCCAACTCACAGCAATTTGAGAAAGAAACTGAGTTTTACTGAACCCCAATTTCCTTGGCATAGCCTTGGGTCAAGAAGGATGGAAAGGTATCCAGTTCTCAGATTTCAGGTTTTCTGGGATCTTAATGTGAGCCTGGTGAGGACTGAGATCTTTACCATGTTCATCCTGATATCCATGCTTGCTTGACCTGGACAAATCCATAGCAGAGAGTGGATTAGAACTTTTGATAATGAACAGGTATGATGGCACACACCTGTGTAAGTGTCAGAGGCAGGAGAGTTGTGATTTCAAGGTCAGTTTGACTATGTAGACTGTCTCAAACAATTAAATTGTGAAAATGAATGTCACGAAGAGACTGAGCCCTCCCATAGGATGCTCTGTCCTGTGCACATCGAGAATCAGGAAGCTTATCCCTCACCTGGCTTCCTGTGCTGACTCTTCATCCCATCCAGTGCCCATTGTTTTAGGTCAGTGATGCTTTCTGAAGGGCCCCTCCCATTCATTTAGATTTCTGTATCACTAGAGCCAGGCCCAGCCTCTTACACAATACAGATACTTAGTAAATGCTTATTTATTGGTTGAAGGAAGGGATGAAAGAGTGATGTAGGCTTTACTCAATCTTCTTGGCTTTCTACCCATGGAGAGAGCCAATCAGAGCCAGCAGAGGCCATAGCGCCCTCCTCTCTCTTCACTGCCCCCTCCACCTCCCCTAGGCCAAGGACAACCTCAGATATTACCTTAAGGAACAATCTTTGCCTCCTTTGGAGACAGGAGTTCTTTTTGGCCTGAAGCTCACTGATTAGACTGGACTGGCTGTACAGTGATGTCTAAGGGACCCTCCAGGCCCATCTCCCCACAGCTGGGATTACAAATCTATACCATGAGCTCTGGAATTGGACTTGGGTCCTTATGTTTGCGAGATGAGTGCTTTATGGCTCTTTAAAGGAATCCAGAGAGATGGTGGCTATTGCTTCCATATACTTTGTACCAGTCTTGCTTGTTGGATGGAATGTGACCAGCTTTCTGATTCTCCACCCTTTTGTTTCTTCCACTTGCCAGGCAGGGAATTGCTACTGGTGACAAATGCCCAGTGGCCTGGCTGACAAGCTGGTCCCATGTGCATGAGTGCCAGGCTTTTGCTCCTGTGCATGAGAAGCTCTACATTTGGAAAGGAGCCTCCATTTAACAGAGCGAGCAGCAGCCAGTGCCAGGAGTGCCTTCCGGCCTAAAACGTATGGTGCGTGTCCGAGGGTTCTCAAGGCACATGAAGCGGTGCCAGTTTGCAATAATCAAACAGCAAGACCCAACTGAATGGCTTGCTGTGGCTGTGAGACAGCCGGATGCCTTGAGTGCCGACCAAGCCTGGCTCCCAGCTTACCGCATCACACTGATTGTCTTGAGAAAGATAAACTCCTCAGTGATACTGAGAGTGATGATGATCTGGTGCTGATGTGGGACCACATCCAGGGCTCCTGTGTCTGCGCCTGCCCTCTGTCACATCTGTCTTCTGTTTGGGAATATAACCAAGGATTCTTCCATCTCACATTGCTCGGGTGAGACCTGCCTTTGCCCTGTGCTTTGAGGCGACCCACAGACGTCAATCACCCTGGAAACTCTTCCTGGATATCACGTTTCACCTCTCCTAGCTGTTTTAGAAAACTGGGTCTTGGTTCAATTCCTCCACATAACATGGGTAGTGAGAGCAGGAAAGGGGCAGATCTCAGCCTCCCTTGCATGCCCCTGCTCTAAACCAGCAGAAGACACCTATTCACTGTGTACTGAAATAGTTTCAAAGGGTCTGCCCTCACACAGCAGCACTGACTGAGAGGTTACGAGGAGGTAACTCTCTCACAGTCCCAGGGTACACATTCCACAGCAAGAGAGGCTCTAGACAATTCCTCTGTGTCTCTTCCGGCCACTTCTGCTACTTCCGTAATGTGTCTCAGTCCATACCTGCCTCCCTCACCCCCATCTCCATATGGCTCCTCCCTGGGTAAGTCTGTCTTCACAAGGCTGATTCTAACCCAGGCACAGCCATTGGACTAGGCATCCAAGAGACTCCCATGTAACACTGTTCTAAGGTGATTGGTGACATTTGCAACAGTCTTATTTTCAGATGAGGTCACATCGGAAACAGCTCAGAGCTCAGTGTGTCTATTTTGGAGAGACACAATTTACCGCCTTACAGATGCTACAGTCGTTTTGAGTTCACACTGAGTACTAAAAACGGTGGGAATGGCTGACTGTTCACAACCTTGAGGTGAAGGTACCAGAGGGTCCCAACGGTGGAGGGTAAATTAGCAAGTATGAGGGAGGCAGCACCTTGCTCGTTCTTCAAACACAAATGCCAGTCTCTTGCTTGTGTTTGTCTGGAGTGTCCTGCCCAGTGCTGACCCCTGGGCCAGGGAATTCCAGAAGCACTATATTCCGGAGTCCTCTTGAATTATATTTAATGAATTGTCCATCAGCTGTCATCCTACAGACTTCATTCGGCCCTCAATGAACAAAAAATCAGCAGCAGCAGTAAATCCTAGACAGTAAGAATACCCAAACCAATAAAAAAAAAAACAAAAAAAACTTGAATTGAAAACCACCTTTGATGGCCTGGACACCTTTATCACAATAATTGTTTGAAGGGAATAGAGGGCTGGTGCCAGAGACCTGTCAGAAGTGGAAAGGAGGTAGAGGCAGAGTGACTTATTGTTGGTGACACGGATTCATCTTATTAAGGCGTAATAAATGGGTTAGCTCAGCAATTAATCACCAAAGGCTTCTCCCTGGAGCTAGAAGACATAGCAAGTGCTGAGAGAGAGAGAAAAGAGAGAGAGAGAGAGAGAGAGAGAGAGAGAGAGAGAGAGAGAGAGAGAGAGGAGAGAGAGAGAGAGAGAGAGAGAGAGAGAGAGAGAGAGAAGCAGAAGAGCCGTCACAGAGGGGCCTGATGGAGCCACATGTTGTGGTCACCTGGAGGTGTGTATCGGTCGAAACACTGGTGCTGAGGCTGCGCACCCTGACCCAAACCACCAAGTCTTTGAGGGCAGAGGCAGGGAACTGGCGTTTTTCTGGAGCTTCTGAGATGGTTCAGTGAGGCACAGGGGCACTGAGCTGCAGTTTGTCTCTCCCTGAGCCAGAGTGAGGTTGCCGCCTGCATTTCCTAGGCCACTTCCTCCTGTTAGGCAGGTCATTCTGAGAAAATAATTTTTGATAAGGTCATTTGGGGTGACCGTTTTATACAAAAAGACATTCAACAAAACATGAAAATGCAGCTTTATGGCCAAGAAGTTGGTGTGGCAGACCTCCTTAGGCCTTCCCACCCCACTTTTTAGAGTAGCGTGGCCCGGACATGGGCAGAGTATGGGTTTCATTTGTTACTTGGATAGGAAATAGTTGAGAGCTTGGTGGTTTTTATCTGCAATGAAATGGCCTTGGGTCAGAACAAACACAAGCATGTCACGGTGTCCCCTGTTTCTGGCTGTGTTGTGCTGCTGTAATAGAATATCTGAGAGCAGACACTGTTACATCATGGAGGCTGAGGAAGGTGCAGGCCAGGAGCACTTGTATCGAGGAGGGTCTTCACTCTGCCCCCAAAGCTAAGGTGGAGGCAGAGAAGACTAGACAGCAAATGGGCTGAGATTTGTCTGTGACAAAGCCAATCCATAACAATGACAATGCTCCACTTGGGTTTAATCGCTTCCAAAGATCTCACTTCTCAACATATTTGTGTTGGCGACTGAATTTCCAACATATGGACTTTGGGGGAGACACCTTCAAACCTCAGTACCTTGGTAATAATGCAGTTGTGCCAAATTACCAAGAGCCCTCTGCAAAGAGGAGGTTCTGAACTGGACTCAGAACTCCTGTCTGTTGGCTTGCAGCCATCCAATCATGCCTTCCCCCAGTGGTACCCTATGGGAAAGCATAACCTGCTGGCAGGGTCATTCTGAGAGTTGGTTCTGTTGCCCATGGCCCCAGAAAAAAAAAAAAGTTAGCCACCAGACTGGCCAGAGACTGAACAGGATAAGATTTACCCTGAAGCAAACTCACAGGTGGCCAGTTGGTATCCAGTCCCTGAACAACCAGTGTCTGCTTTGTTGACAAATATTTAATACGTTTCCTGTATTCTCTTTGAGTGAAGTTGTAGATTAAAGCAAAATCAAAACAAAACACTAAGGTTGGGCTTAAAGTTCTTGTCTACTTTTGGATTTGAATCCTAGCAAATAAATAAAGTAGTATATTATTCTATGTATGTAAACTATTCTATGCATATAAACTAAAGGAAGGTAGATGTGGTTGTTTACGCCTGTAATCTCAGCACTTGGAAAACTGAGGCAAGAGAATTCCTCTACTTTTTTTTTTTCTTCTTTATTTTGTATTTATCAAAAAAAACAGTAAAAAGAATTTAAAAATGCCGAAGAGTTAACAATAACTATACAGAGGATAATAATCATAAGCATGGCTTATCAAGGGTGGAAATGCAAATAAGATTACTACACATATAAAAAATATGGAACGCTTCACGAATTTGCGTGTCATCCTTGCGCAGGGGCCATGCTAATCTTCTCTGTATCGTTCCAATTTTAGTATATGTGCTGCCGAATTCCTCTACTTTTGAGACCAGCTTGGCCTACACAGTGAGTTCTACGCCAGCCAGAGCTATAGAATGAGACTCTGTGTCAAAAAAAAAAAACAACAAAAAACAAAAAACAAAAACACCATCACCAACAAAATGAATCAAAACAGAAAACCTTATAGATGTAGCACTTTATAACAAAACATTACATCATTAAAAGCAATGTTTTGCCTGGAGGTGATGGCACATACATTTAATCCCAGCACTCAGGAGGCAGAGGCAGGTGGATCTCAAAGCCAGTCTGATCTAAAGAGAAAGTCCCAGGACATCCAGGGTAACAGAGAGAAATCTTGTTTCAAAAAAAACCAACCAACCAACCAACCAACCAACCAACCAACCAACCAACTAACCAACCAGCATGAGTGTTCAGTCATGTCCAACCAAAACAATATGGCAAGAGTTTATGTTCTTTGACATATTTGTGAAGTCAAGGTGGATACAGCCAGCAGCCCTGATGTTCCCAAAGCCTATGTCAGGTCCCACGAGGGGAGCTACGCCTTCACAGTCTCCATAGCTGACTTGAAGCAATTCCACAATCATCACTGCTATAAAGTGGAGTGGCCATGGAAACCTACAGAAGACCTTGGACCATAGTCATGGCACCAAACTTGGCAGAATCCTGAGATGGATAGGTCCGAGGGCTGGTGGGGAGGAGGTGCTGTCAGTAGAAGTGGACTTCTTTAGGGAGTGATTGTCACCCATGCTGGGGCACCTGTATGCCTGTAAATGTGTTGATTTGCTGAGCTGCATTTGGGTGGAGTTGCTTCTTTGGCTCTGAATATCCTCTCTGGGGTCAGGAAACATTTCTTCACATACAGGTCACAACTGGAAACTATTCATTAGTAGCTTAGGCCATTTCCCCATCGGCATGCTGCTTCTTGGCATCTGCGGGTCTCAGCGGGGCTCCTGCTGTATCCCAAGAAATGTATGTGTGGCTACAGTATGTTGGGCTTCTTTACGTGCTATACATCACAGGTTGTGGCAGAGCCTGCTGGAGGCCTAAATTATAAACCCAGGCAGAGAGGGTCTGTGCCGGCTCGGGGTGTCATGTTACTTTTGACGCATAGGGAGAGCCTTAGGCTCCCATGTTAAGGAAAGGCATTTTCCATCTGTGTCCCTAAGGAGGACCCTGTGCCTCAATGCCTAGTTTAGGATTCCAAGCAGCTCTGGGAAATCTGAGGGGTCATCAGAGGCAAGCAAAACGAGACACAGCAAAAGTCTCGGTGCTGTGGCTTGGGGAATCAGGCTGTGGGGAGACCTTAGCAGCTACCTGAACCACCTCTAGGAGACCCTCCCCCATAGCGCATTCCCTGTGAAGCCGATTCCCATCTCAGGTCAAGGCTCAGTCCCTCCCCCTTACAAGGGGCGGAGCCTCAGGGGAACATGACTCCTGGAAGCTTATGCCTGGAAGCCTTTGTGAACAGGGACCCTAGAACATCGAAGTCTCTGAGCTCACCATCTAGACTTCCAAAAAAGAATTTCGATACTGAGTTCTGCCTTCCAGAACAAAGTTGGAGTAACGGAGGTTGTGTGGGTCTGGGCGGATGCCTCTGCCGAGGAATTGAAGGCGCAGAGATTTTTTGCATAGTTCTAGGAACCACGGAACCAGACCTCAAGGCTCTTTGGCTGTGCATTTTTTGTTTTGTTTCGTTTTTTCCCCAACAATAACTTGAGCTTGGATTTATGGAGCAGCATGCTGGTGACTGTGTAAAAACTGCTTGGCTTTCAGACTTCTATTTCCATGGCTTGAAATGAAAAGGTCTGTTCTGGCTGGGTGGTGGTGGTTCACACCTATTATCCTAACACTCAGGAGGTAGAGGCAGGTAGATCTCTGAGTTCGAGGCCTAGGCTTACAGATAGAGATCCAGGGCAGCCAGGGTTACACAGAAAAACCCTGTCTTGACAAACAAGCAAGCAAAACCGGACCTGTGCTGCGGTGAGGTCTCTCCCTCACCCTTTCCTTCCACAGGCATGCTGTCACAGAGATAGCCCAGGGAGCACTTGGATAATCACGGGGTAGTTTAAGAATAAGAGTTAGCAAGTAATATGCCTGACCATAGGCCAAACAGCATGTAATTAATATAAGACTTTGTATGATTAGTTGGGATTGCTGGTCAGGACCTCAGAGATAGACTGGGCCAGAAATGTCCTCCTACACACAGGTGAGTGGGACTGTCTTTGCTTTGTTAGCTTTTCAAGTCTTTCTCTAGAGCTGTCTCAGTCTGGACTTTGGTCCAGGTCAGTGGACTCGAATCTCACCACACAGGCATTTTCCCACAGCTGCACACACATGCCAGTTTATCGCAAATTATTTTAAATTCATGAACAGTATCTAAAGTCAGCACAGTGAACGGAGCCATCAATCCAATTGCCAATTAGCATTTTGCCACAGTTTGCTGTCTGTCTCCCCCATATGCCTTTCTACCCATAACCCCCCGACGAAGAGAAACCTCAGGAGGCTCACAAGGATGGCTGGCCTCATACTCAGTGATGCTAATTTTCTAACAAGCAGTGACAGCCAGTCATAAGAACAAGAATGACGTCCTTTACATTGTAGGGCTGGTGAGAAATTTGTGGCACAGTCCCAGACTGAATATCTTTTATGCCGACTGCTATAACAAAATACCCAAGGCTGGGCACTTTATGAAAAAAAGATGTAGATTTTGGTTGATGAGGTGATGAAGTTCAAGATCAGGATCTGGTCGGTTTCTGAGGAGGGTTTCAGAATCAGTTGAGGACAGAAAGAGGGACTGGTGAGACTAGCTGTAGGCGAAAGACAGAGGGGAGGCGCCATCTTTATTTTGTAGCAGTTCATACCCAGGGAACCAGTGTAATTATTCCACGAAACCTCAAGATGGGCTTTGGTACAGCCCAAGAGTGCTGTTTCCATGACATGACCTAACCACTTCCTACAAGGCCGTACCTCTGGAAGGTCCTACCATCATACTGGGCACCGACTTCCAGAACATGACCATTAGGAAAGAAACTGCTTCTACAGAAGTCTCTTTAAGATCACGTGACCACCTTGTTTCTCAACAACCTTCAGCAGCCGTCTTAGCATCCATTGAGGATCCTTGCCTGAGACAATGATGGTAGTGGCTGTAAAATGCAAACCCTTCATTTTGCATCATGGACCAGAGGACATTTGAAAGTCTGGCATATCATCATCTCCTGACCTACAGTGCTGCTGGAGGCTGGAGGAAGCTCTTTCCAGCTGCTGTCTGAGTGTTTCTGATACAGTCTCCTTAACTGCAGCATTTTCTTGCTTTTTTGTGACAACAGAATGTTCTAGGCTCACCTCATGCTTATCTTACCCTGGCTTCAAACAAGTTCTGACATCTTTTGGTAGGAAGGGCAGATGGAAAACAAATGAGGCCTGAGAAATTTCTGGATCCAGCAATGCAAGCAGAGGTACATTATGGGTTCTGCTTCTTTCTCTGGCCTCACAGTGTCTCCCGCTTCGGCTCTGGGTCAAGACTGTGTTGGGGGCAAAGTGGTGACTCTCAAGGCCCTTTCAGGTGCCACTGGACACTGTTTGAGCTTCTGATGTTTCCTGGCTGGGGCAGAGACAGGAAAGACACAGCATCTGAGGGACCACATGGCTACTTTGCCTTGTTGCTGGATAAGGCTTTGGCTCCTCCATGTACTGGGAACAGCAGCAGCTCAGGAGGAGGGACATTGACTAGGAGTGTGGCCACTCACTCCTAGGCTGTTCTGAGGCCTGAGGTGCCAACATCTGAGAAGGGAAAATGGAAGTTTCTCTGGATTGTGGAGTGGGAATCAGCATATGAAGCTTCTAGCAGATGCTATCCAACTTGGTATAATTCCCAACTCCACTACTTCATGGGCGGGGGCTGTCAGGGTATTTACCTACCTCCTAGGGCCGTTAAAGAGAAGCCAGGAGCTAATGTATCTAGTCTTTGGCACAGGCCTGATCTGGTGTGGACTAAGTGAGAATTACCTCTGGTTCTATGGCTACTTTATGGAGGGTGGAGCCCAGAACAGCAACGGAAAAAAGAGACACGGATGTCTTTTGCTGGCTCACCATCTCCTAACCAGGTCAGCCTCTCCATAACTGAACAGCAGCTTTTCAAAAAACTAATTACTTTTAAATGATGTTCAAGGGAGATTTTGGAGCTCCCTGGCACCCTGGTGAGACGAAGTGTTGTCACAGCAGGAAAGATGGACGAGTGGAGAGCCTGGCTGAGCGTGGTGGGCCTCAGAGAAAGGCGGGAGGATTGTCTGCCTGGAGGGTTGACAGCAGAAGTCCTTAGGAATGCATGATTGCCATTCTAAGGACATCGCAGGTGGCAGGCATCCTGGTATTTAGTACACACAGGTCATCTACAGCAGGGCTGGTCTTCTCACTCAACAAATGGCCATACAGTCATTGCTTATTTAGTCAGACCTTATATTTGGCAGAGAGACGAAAGCTTATAAAGCGAGAAGGATTATTTTGGTTCATTGTTCCTGGGAGGTTTGTGTGTAAGGCCAGACAGCCGGGATCTAGACAGGGCAGTATGTCATGATGGGGCATGTGACAGAACCAACTGAGTCACAAGCCAGGAAACAGAGACAAAAGAGGAGGAAGAGACTTGGACCCTGTAACTGTTAGAGGCTCAGCTCCAACTACCTTAGGGCTTCCCACCCGAGCCCGGCTCTTCGACTTTCCACTCCACCCAACAGCGCCACTAGGAGGCTGAGGCTTTGAGGGAAGGGATCCAAACCACAGCCTGCTGGCCTCTCTGGTCTTCAGCTTACCCCCACCAGAGTCACAAAGTCCTGGATGGCTCTTCTGGCCACCCTCCCAACATCATCACCTCCCGTGGTTCTTGGGTGTTCGCTTGCTCTCCGGTGGCAGGTGGTACCCGGAGGGAGGCTACCAAGAGCTGGCAACAGCTTCTCCCGCGAGACAGGCAGCCTCCGCCCCTCAGGGATGGTTTCAGTAGGCTCCTCCCCACCTAGAAGAGCGTGAGCAGCGTGGACAGAGGTTCACTGGCACACAGCTGTGGGGACGTCCCTTTGTCCCTAGTCCTCAGGCTCACTCTATTATGCTGGGAGTTCTGACCCATTTCTGTGGGCTTGAGGCACAGAGGGTCTTCCCCTCTTGTAGGGCGCTGCCCTACAGAGTGGGCCACTGTGAACTGGCTCACCTGCTGGCCCTCTGTGGCCTGTTCCCTGGCAGCCTTCTCTAGGACTCCACTGTTGGGTTGCACTCCTCACCAGCTTCAAACCATCCCCACCTAGGCCTTTGCTGGGTTTGTGACCTGGATGGTCCAGCCTCGGATGCTTTAGAGCAATGTGTTCTGGGTGGTTATCTAAGTGACTTCAGGGCAGCTCAAAATTGTTTCCCTAGAAGGGTCATCCTGCTCACAAAGCTTCCTGACCACCCCAACTCTGCCCACCCGAGCCCTGCCCACTCCAGCTCTGCCCTGCTCTGCCCAGCCCTTCCCAGTCCCAGCCCTGTCCTGCCCAACTGTGCCTAGGCCCTGCCGAGCCTTCCCCCTGCCCAGCCCTGCCCAGCCCTGCCTACTCAGCTTAGTCCAGTCCAGTCTTGGTGTCAGCCTGGCTCAGTGTAGCATTCCAGCATTCCTTTCTTTTTGCCACTGTCCTATTCTCTCTCTCTCTCTCTCTCTCTCTCTCTCTCTCTCTCTCTCTCTCTCTCTCCATCCCTCCCCACTTGCGGGGAGGTGCTCTTCATATTTTCATAGCCCAGGCTGGCCTCAAATTCAGGATTCTCTTGATTCAGCTTTTCTAGTGTGAGAAACAAGACCCCTCACCCCATACTAACAAATTCAAGAGCCTAGGAAATCAAAACAGTCTCTCTCTATTTCACAGTTCTGCAGAAGCAAATGTCAGCCTAGCAAATGGTGCACCTATCTGTTGCAAAAGGTTTTTCATTTTTATTTATTTTTGTCTCTGAAAAAAACTTTTATTTATTTAAATTTGTCTTTGGAATTGTTGCCCTCTTCACCGTCAGGCTGACTCTTCAGAACTGCAAACTTTAATTTCACCTATCATAGCCTCTCCCTAAACCCCCCTCCTACCACTTCAAGAGGCAAAGCCTTTTAAATATGTATCCTGATTTCTCATCCTAGGGCCTGAGAAATCTGGGTTCAGCCACGCAGCAGACCACCTGTGACTTTTCAACCCTACAATGAACTGGGGGGCACCTAGATGGGAGGGTGTCAACAGACGGCCAGGGAAGACTGGTGCCCAGTATCCTGTCTGTAGAAGACAGGTGCCCAGTGCCCTGTCTGTGGTTTGCAGATGAGTCATAAATGAATCTCCAACTCAAACCGAATCCCAGTGATTTACTTCCTGCATGAGCACCCGGATCTCGGTATGCACCACCATGTCGGGTTGCTGCATTTCCCGCCTTTGAATTCATCTTGCTCACTTATGGACTAACTTGCTGTGTTGGTCACTTTTCCATTACGGACAAAGTCAGCCAGATAAAGGAGAAAAGGGTCCAGTGTTGAGCCTGTGGCTTTGCTTTCTGATGCGGAGAGAAACACAAGGACCAAAAAGCAACTTGGGGAAGGAAAGGGTTTATTTCCTCTTTCAAGTTACAATCTATTTTTGATGGAAGCCAACCAAGGTAGGAGCTTGGAGGAGAAACCATGGGGAAATGCCGCATACTGGCCTGCTCTCTCTGGCTTGCTAGGTAACCTTTCCTATACAGCCCAGACCCACCTGCATAGGGATGGTACCGCCCACAGTGGCTGGACCCTCCTACATCAATCACCAGTCAAGACAATTCTCCAGAGGCCAATCCAGTGGAGGCAGGTCTTCAAGTGAGGTTCTCTCTTTGAAAGTGTCTCTAGTTTGCATCAAGTAACAAGAAAGAGTAAGCAGTCCTGTTGCTGTGAGATTGTAGCAGCACAGTGTCTGAGGATGCCAGATCAGCTCACACCATAGTGATGAAGGATGCCACATCATCATCTCACACCACAGTGATGGAGGATGCCACATCATCATCTCACACTACAGTGTCTAAGGATGCCAGATCAGCTCACACTACAGTGTCTAAGGATGCCAGATCAGCTCACACCACAGTGTCTAAGGATGCCAGATCAGCTCACACCACAGTGATGGAGGATGCCACATCATCATCTCACACTACAGTGTCTAAGGATGCCACATCATCTCACACCACAGTGTCTAAGGATGCCACATCATCATCTCACACCACAGTGTCTAAGGATGCCACATCATCTCACACCACAGTGTCTAAGGATGCCACATTATCTCACACCACAGTGTCTAAGGATGCCACATCATCATCTCACACCACAGTGATGGAGGATGCCACATCATCTCACACCACAGTGATGGAGAATGCTTCATCATCTCACACCACAGTGATGGAGGATGCCACATCATCTCACACCAGTGTCTAAGGATGCCACATCATCATCTCACAGTGGCAAGGAGCAAAAAGAGAGGCAGAAAGAACCAGCGTGCCAGTGGCTGTTTCCAGAGCTCACTAGCAGTGAGGTTTCTAGGTCTCTCTCAGGTGAGTCACCCTAGAACTTATCCCAGAGCCAGTGCCAAGAGGCCCCATCTGCGGCAGCCACTGGCCCTCTCTGGGATCACTGGGCATTCTTGAATTCCTTAACACTTCCTTCTCTAGCCTCTGGCCTTGGGCCTGTGTAGTTTCCTGCTGCAACTGATGGATTCAGGGCTCCCCAAGAGGCCCCTGAAAGGGGTCATAGGGATCAGCCTCCATATGCTCCAGGACCTCTGTCCCCATGGAGGGCATCTGATACCTGGGGTCCTGCAGCCATTGCCTGGTGTTATCTCATTGGCGTTGGCTCCTTCAAGACAGAGAGAAGCTGGGCTGAGTAGAAACTATTTTTAGATTTCTGGCTTCATATCAACCCTGGAATTTCCTTCTCCTCTCTTCTCAAGCAAGTCCACATAAGCCCTAGAGACTACACGCTATCGCAAGACTGGCCAAACCACACATTACTGTTCTCAGGGGCAAAAATACCTGTGTGGTTAGAAGCCCCGAATATCAGCTTCTGCCATAGGGGACCCAGCCCAGGCTCCTGGTGGCTGGAGCTAAGCACAGAGTGGCAAGCTGGGCAGAACTGGTGCTTTCTGGGTGCTGTCCTCACTCCTATCATACACAGTTCCGCAGTCACATGCCCTATCAAAGGGAGAGAAATAGGGGATGATTGGGCTGACCAGCGGTCGCCTGCATGGTCCTCATCAAACAGGCACAGTGCCAGAGGGATGGCAAGGGCCACTTCCCTCCCTGAGATCAGGTAGTGGACCCAGAACCATGAGGCAGTTACTTCTCGCCATGGCCTTTTGCTCTTTGACCCCGAAGTCTTCAGCCAAGCAGCAAAGTCTGACTCCCTGGACTGTAGGATGCACAGGGCCAACTTCATGTGACTGCTTGGCTAGTGGTTGAGATAGACTTACAGAAAACATCCTTTTCATGAAAGAAGCCAGAGGTTTAGTACTATAGGACCAGGGAGTGAGCAAGGGTGGTCTGACTCAGCATCCTGGCTCTGCGCAGGGGATGGGGGCAGACAGCAGAAACAGACCAGTGGGTGACCATGCAGATGCCACCTGCCTCTCTGTGCTGTTTGTCTTGGTCCTTGATCCTCCCTACTGAGTATGGGGACCTCTGCCTCCAACCAAAAACTGCTCTAGAGGCCAGGAATGGTGAATTTATCTTTGAGGAGCTGACTCCGCTCAGTATTCTGGTTCTGGAGAGAGAGCACCACCAGAGCGGGGTAAAGGACCTTGGAATGAACCATAGCTTCCTCACCAATGCTTTCTACACTGTCAAAGGCTAAGAGAAGATTTATTTCCGGCTTGTGGGGGAGGATCTGCTTTCACATAAGCTTCTTTTAAACCAGAATTCTCTTAGGAAGTCTGTAAGAGGCTTTTTGCTTAAACAGGGAGAAGCTGCCCTCTGCTGGCCAGAGCTGGAAACACCACAGCTGGTAGGATAGTTTTTCAGATTTTGTGTTCCCATTCCCAAGCGGGTCAGGCCCCTAGCGCTTCCCCCTCAAAGCCTCCTAACTTGGTGAGTACCGGGTGAAAGCTAATTGCATATGTTGTACAGAATTTCACCTCAAAAGAAAACAGTGAACCAAGAGAGAGAAGATGACACACAACCACCAAAGCTTACAAAGTTTTAGAACTATTTATTCTCATAAATGATTATCTTGGGGGGTGGTTACTCTCTTCCCACCCAAATGTGAGTGTTTAACACTAATTGATAACTTATAAGAGTGTGCACCTTGCCTTTGAGTGTGTTTGCTGGAGACTTCAGATAAAAGTCTGCTAGGGATGGAGAGATGGTTTGGGGGTAAGAGGGTTTACTGTTTTTGCAGAGCATCTAGGTTCGGTTCCTAACATCCACATGAAGGCTCACAATCATGTTACTCTAGGATACAGGGTATCTGGTGCCTCTTTCTGGTCTCAGTGGGTGCTACATGCATCTGGCACGCATACATGCATATAGGCAAATAGATATACAAAATGAACATAAATCTCTTTAAAAGTCTAGCCCTTGCATTGCTCCATGTAGCCAGCACAGCCATGAGGGATCTAAAGATGCACATGGAACTGTACCTCATGCCTCCTTCAATATTCAGATCAAGGTTCTTGATGTCTTTGTGTATTGTGTTTCTGTTCATTAGTTTGTACTACAAAGGGTATCTGGAGTTGTCCCTACAACTTCAACAGAGCAGCCTGACCTCTGAGGATAAGTCCCAACAATGAAAGATGGTACTTCTCAATCTGTGGGCTGCAACCCCTTTGGGGGGGTAGAACAGCCCTTTTACAGGGGTCACATTTCAGATAGTTACATCATGATTCATGACAGTAGCAAAATTACAGTTATGAAGCAACAATGAAAATAATTTTATGGTTGGGGTCACCACAACATGAGGAACTGCATTAAAGGGTCACAGCATTAGGAAGGTTGAGAACCGCTGCCGTAGGGAGAGAAATCCTCCCATCCCCCAGCTGTCGCATTACCAGAGCCGCCATAGAAACTGTGGACTTCGGAGTCGGGCCTCTGTCCAGATCTCAGGTTTGCTGTTGGCAGGCTTGGCTTCAAGCCATTTCCCATTTCTGTAGCGTATTGAGGCCAATCACTCTGCTGCCAACCTCACATGATGTCCTTGGGAATCTGGTGCCAGCCTGTAGAGTTAGCGGTCACCTGGGTAGGTGAAAGCTGGACACTTATCAGTGGCCAGCCACTGTCACTGTCAGAGATGTCAATGGTGAAGGAGACGAGGCCTCTAAGAGCCTGAAAACTCTAGCAAAGTTTGAAATCTCCAGGTCTTTTCATCTTTTGACACCCTATGAACCTGAGGTATGCCTTTGAAACATCCCCCATGTAACTTGTACTGGCTACCCCTTCCTAAATTAGGAATCTCCAAACTGTTCTGTATGTCTTTACTATTCAAAGTTTTGAGCATGTATACTTTCCATATATGTCTATTTATTTGATATTACAGTTGATCATCCATATTCATAGGTCCTTATATTCAGATTCAATCAACCACAGGTAAAAATATGTGGAAAAGATTGTGTCTGGGGAGATGTCTCAGTGGGTGAAAGTACTTCCAGTATGTATTAGTCAGGGTTCTCTAAGCAACAGAACTGGTAGAATGAATCTATACAGAATAAAAAGGGATTTATTAGAGCAGATTACAGACTGTGGTCTAGCTATTCTAACAATGGCTGTCTCTAATTAGAAAGATCAAGAATCTGTAGATATTTGAGGCAGCCACCAAGATGTCTCAGGTGGTCTTCAGTCTACATGAGAATCCCAAGGTAGTCAGTTCTAACACCAGCAAAGAGATACCTCAGCAGCAGCACAGAAGAACCCATCAGCAAGGGTAAATGCAAGCAGGCAAAAGACAAAAGCATACTTCTTCTCGCCTTCATTTGATGTAGGCTGCCATCAGGTGTGGCCCAGTTTGAGGGTGGGTTTTATCCTCATCAAATGATCCAATCAAAAATATTTCCCACAGCTTGGATTTCAACTGATTCTGGATGTAGTTGGGCAGACAAGATGAGCCTGTGCAGATAGAGCTGAGTTAGATTTAACAGTGCCTATGTCAAAAGTCAGGCCTTGGAGGGCACAGACCAGGCTAGCTCTAGATTATAGCCCTATGAAGGCAGAGACCAGGCTAGCTCTAGATTATAGCCCTATGAGGGCAGAGACCTGGCTAGCTCTAGATTATAGCTCCTAGAGGGCAGAGACCAGGCTAGCTATAGATTATAGCCCTCGGAGGGCAGAGACCAGGCTAGCTCTAGATTATAGCCCTTGGAGGGCAGAGACCAGGCTAGCTCTAGATTGAGCCAGAGACCCTGTCTCAAAAGAGTAATGTGGATTTGCAGAGCCAACACTGGATTTCCTCTGGCCCCTGCAGCTGCACTCCCAGATGCCCATGAGCACAGGTTTACACTGCTCCCACTGGGCCTGTACTGCATCTGCATGGGCCTTCACATTATTCTATTAATACAGTGTAATGATTTACCTAGCATTCACATCTTAAGTCACCTAGAGGGGCTTTAAAGTCTATGAGAGGGTATGTGTGGGTGGAGGGTGAAAAACCTGTGTAAATGCCATATAATGTGTAAAGGAGTTGAGCATCCTTAGGTTGGAGGTTCCTAATGGGTCCTGGAACCAATCCCTGCAGACACCAAGGGATAAGTTTGCACACCTACACGCACACACACATCCCCTGCTGTCAATTTATATGCAAATGCCACACCACTCAAGATTTGTTTTCTGAAAACAATAGCAACACAATGTGTAGCTGTATTTCCACATCAATGAATCTGCTTGGGTATCTGCTAAAGAAGCCACATCTCCTATGTATGGGTCTGAGAAGGAGGGAACCGTCCAGATACTTGATTCCATTCTACCTATTTTGCACCATAAAACTCGCAGCAGATAGAGGACACTCATCCTCCCACATACTCTAAAGAGATGCTGTATGAGGAACTGTTATCTTGTATCATTTAAGGAACAATGACAAAGAAGAAATTCTGTAAGGACACAGTGTGCTTTCTGAATGCCACAGTCCACTGGCTTGTTGAATGGGTGGATTTGGAACCCACAGATCCATCACACTCAGCATCCAGCATGTCCTGCATCCTTGTGAGAACATTTTCTTCTAAGCTTCTATGCCCTGGATGGGTTGCTATTCATTTGTCAATTACTTAAACACTTCAGTAGGTCTATGCTTGAGGAAAAGAGTGAGCAGACTATATGCCTGGGCTCTAGGTCGATCAGTATAAACTTAATATAAGCGTCTGTGTGCTTCTGAGGGTCTGAAGGTCTGCCGGTGTGTGGGTCTGCCAGTCTGCTGGTCTGGTCCACAGGTCAGGCAGGCCAGAACCCTAACACAACAGCCTGGTTGGCAGTACCTAGTGTGGTGTGACACCCGGTGCAGCCAACATTGATATCCTCAACTGGAGAACCTCAGGTTCCGGGTAGGAAGGCATGTCTAAGGAAGTCACAATGTCTTACATTCATTAGTGTGGCAGATATTGGATAATGGATTTGTGATATATAAAAGCAACATCCCATGGGAACCAGGGAAGGTTCTGGGGCAGAGGGTCCTGCAGGTGGATGGTGAAACTAGGGAGGCCTGTTAGAGGGTGTTTTCACTCTACAGGAGATACTGCAGGTTCCAAAGCAGTAGGGGTACCAGGCACATATGGCTGAACATGAAATCTGGGGCTTTGGGCTCTAGTCTGTGATCACCCCACTACGGAGAGGGTCTTAATACAGTGTAGTTTTTCTAGGGCTGGCTTGTTATAATTCCTAGTGTGGCCTGATTTGCTTGCTTGGAGGTAAGTTGCTGCAGAGGTACCTTCTGTAGTTCAATTACAGGAGCTGGGATGGACCCATCGCTGGAGGCTGTTTGGACCTGAAAGCCAGAGAGCCCTGCTCTGGCTGCATACTCTGCCAGTAAAGGGAAATGTTACCCTTGAGGATGCTGCTGAGTAAGTTGATGGTGCCTTCCAGAGTCATGGAGCAGGAAAATGTCCAAGCCTCTAAACCACGGACTTACTCCATATTCCTTAGCAATATGTAGATCTCAAAGGGCTAGCGAACATCCCAGTCTGGGAGGACTAGCGAGCATCCCACCCTAGTAGCTTTAGGTACCAAGGGATGCCTTGGGACAAGATGTACATTTGAAGGAGTTGGACTGATTTTGTCTTTAAAACCTATTGGACCACTCTGTGTACCCTGACCCAAGCTTGCCAGCTGCAGGCCGGCTCTCTCCTCAGACAGGTTGGGATCAGGTTGCATGATTTATACAGCTTCTTCCATCCCTTTGATCAAGTAGAAAGACCTTGGAGAAAAAAAATCAGAAACAAACAACAACGAGTGTGTTCTTTTTATCAGGGCTTCTTGGAAACAAGAAAACGGAAAATGTTGGAGCACATTTTTTTTTTTTTTTTAAATAGCCAATACAAACCTCTCAAGTCATTTGCAATATGATTCACCATCTCTACTCTCCCAACATTGCTTTAAAATCTACAGCTTGAGTGTGGTGTGCGTCAGATCCTTATAATTCTTGAACACTGCCCACAGGCTCTGGGGCGAGGTGCTTCCTGGATGTGTTTTTATTGTCCTGCCCGTGGCCTTGCTTTGTTACGACTCATCAGAGGACACTTCAGACCCAGCAAACATCTTTTCTACAGCACAGCTTTCTGCCTAAGCTGTGCTCATAAGTAGGACACTTCATTGCCCTTATGAATACCTGGGGTGGGACAAACAGCTGGCGATAGAGAACCATTAGCAGGTCATATACTGGCGCACACGGGCACACACACAGAGACCCAGAGTGCAGGGCAAAGTCACTCCCAAAGCACTTGGCTACCAGCATTAATTTACTGCAAACAGAAAAACATTCCCCCTGGGGACCAGTTAACATTCTCCAGAGAAATGGCTGGGAGTGACTGTTCCAAGACAAGCTATGCTGTCACTGCCCCAGGAGGAGGAGGAGGAGGAGGAGGAGGAGGAGGAGGAGGAGGAGAGCAATACCAGTGTATTGTGTAGGTGAAGCAAGAGACAGGGTTGTGCAGATTAAGGATGACTGGATGAGGGGCCTGAGGTGAGTCCCATACTGTCTATTGCCTTGATTTCTTCTATCAATAGAGTAGGAATAAAGAAGTCTCAGCCAGGTGTTGATGGACACCTGAAGTGCCAGCACTTGGTGGTGGGCTGCAGGAAGCAGGAGGGTCTTTTTTTTTCCTTATTTATTTTTTATTTATCAAGAAAAACAGTAAATTGAATTTAAAATGCTGATAAGTTAACAATAACTATAAAGAAAATAAAAATCATAAGCATGACTTATCAAGGGTGATAATGCAAATAATTTGCTACACATAAAATTACTTTGTGTTCGGCTTTCCCTCTGATTTTTTTTTTTCCATCCCTGTATATCCTTATTCAAGGTCCCTTCCCCCTCCCGCCACATCAGGTCATTTTTTCTTCTCCACAACTCCCCATCCCCTCCCTGGGCAGGCAGCAGACAGTCCCATGGTCCCACTGATCCAATAATGCTTAGTTCAGTCTAGCAGGAGGGTCTTAAAGGAAGGTCAGCTTAGGCTATATAGTGAGACCCTGTTGCAACCCCACCTACCACAAGTGAATAAGCTGATGATAGCCACTATCTTCAATATTTTAGAGTTCTTGTAGGAATCATGAAAGCACATTCAAGTGACTTAGAATAACATCTAGTTTGTACTATATACTCAGTACACATCAGCTGGCTTTTCTTTGATTTTTATTTTGGTAATAGGGTCCTACTATGTAGCCTTGACTGGAACCTAGAGCTTGCTATGAGAACCAGGCTTGGCCTTGAACTCACAGAACTCTGCCCAAGCTGTGTTCACAGACTCATGGACTGGTCTCCATCCACCACAGAGGATCTCCAACCTGTGCTTCTGGACCCTCCTTTAAGTGATCATCGACTGTGTCTTGTTGAGGAGACAGAGCTTCTTACACCATGACCACGTGTTCCTCAGCCACTCATCACATGTTCATGCCATGCTAGATCCACAGGCTCTATTTCATGTCCAAAAGAAGCTACGAATGCCAAGACACATAGCCTCCCATCCCACCATCCCTGTGACCACAGGAACTCAGGTCCGGAGACCTTTAGTGAAATCTCTGAGGTCACATAGCTGGTGACCAAGAGAGCTACTGTGTCTGTTTTCTGTGGCTTGAATAAGATACAGAGAAACCTGTGGTACAGACGCTCCAGAGGAGCAACACTGAGGAACCACGCAAGAATCTGGAGGCAGGATCTGAAGCAAAGGTCACAGAGGAATCCTGCTAACTGCCTTGCTCTACACTTGGCTTGCTCAACCCAATTTCTTATATCACCCAGGACCACCTGCCTAGAGATGGCACCGCCCACAGTGAACCTGGCCCTCTTACACAAATCAGCAGTCAAGACAGTGCTCCGCAGACCAATCTGATGGAGGCATTTGAAGTTCCCTCTTTCCAGATATGTCACATTGACAGCCAAGATTGGCCACCACAGAGAGGCTAGCAATTTCAGGAGATCCTCTGAGAAGACAAATGTGAAAACCCCCAGAGGTCCAGTTATGGACAATAAAATTAACCAAGCCAATGCCATCACATGTGCTTCTTACCGGAGAGAGGCTGTATTTACCCTGGTCACATTTCTTTTCTTATTTGATAGGAACCATTACAATCCTCTGCCTGAAAAAAAAAATGTGACAGCATGTCTAACAGAAACCCTGATCTACCTACTCCATACCATTTAACGCGTCAGAGGCTCCCCGTAAAACCACTTGCTTTTTGTGAGGCATCCACTTAATATTCAGGTCTTTGGTTGCCTTGGTAATTGATGGAGAGCTTAAGACTCTTGTTTATTTTGCTCTCTAAAGTAGATAGAGGGCTGAGTTGATCATTCTTTCCAGTTCATGGCACACTTTATCACTGACTCCTGCACAGCCCAGCTCTCTTGTCCAGTCATTCATTCCTGCATGCATGCCTTAGTTATTGTTGCTGTTGTTTTTAACTTCGATTATCTTTAGTTCTCTCTTCTCATAGACAAGCATCGAAGTACATTCAGTGTAGGTTATTATCAGCCATGCTCCGTCAAAAATAGTGTCTAATGGACCTATGATTAATTGAACATAAAAGTCTCAAGCTTGTATGCTCTCTCTCTCTCTCTCTCTCTCTCTCTCTCTCTCTCTCTCTCTCTCACCAGCTATCTGTTGTCTCCTTTCCTCTCTGCTTCTTTTCTTTCACCTTTTTTGGTTTTTTTTTTTTTTAAATTCTAGACTGTTCTGGGGTTGGAAGCCAGAGTCTCATGCAGGCAGAAACTATTTTACCACCAAACTATAGCCACAGTCTTGATTCAGTATTTCATTTGAAGAGCTGTATTCACGTTGCCATGTGTATATAGTGGCTAGTCCTTCTGACTCTCGGTGGGGGCGGTCCCTGTTTGTGACCACCCAACCTCCATGACTGGGCTTCTAATGTCACAACCGGACCTGCAACAAGCCTCTTCATGCAGGGTGCCTTGGGACATGCTAAGAGAATTGCTTAGAAATGCGTGCCTAGGGCTGGCATTATTGAGTAGCTCTGGAAGGCAGAGACATTGAAATTTCAAAGTCTTGTTTCTATGCTACAAAGCAGGACCCTCAGATTCCAAAAGTCCTTCACACTAGCCACAACTTGGCAATACCGAGCCCCCTCATTTTGGCCTACTGGACAGGTGCACACAGTACCAATGCTACTTAATTATATTTCTGCAAATCCTAGTCTGTCCCCATTTCTCTTCCCGTGAGCTAACTGCCTTTCCAGTCTTTTCTCCATTGAGAAGAAGAATGCTATGACCCTTCTGGTTCTGTTTGTTTGTGGGGTGCTGAGGATAGAACCCCAGACTCCTGCATGCCGAGTTTCATCCAGTTAAGCCTCTCACTGACCTTCTGGGTTCTTGCTTGTCTACATGCCATCTTTAGTTAGTTTTGACATTGCATGCATGTCTTCCTCAGCCTTCGGGGCCACACAGCCTCATCCTTCTGTGGATGAACCCTTTTCCCAGGATGTATTCAAGGCCATCAACTCTGACCCCCTAAGCCACACCTTTGAGGCTTTGTGTCACAGATGCTTCCCATTTCAGGGCCACCAAGATCCTCTCTGGTGGCCACATCCACATTACAAGTAACCATTAGGATCTGGACCACTGTGGGTCTGTGGTGCCGGGTTTAAGCAGGGCCCCAGAATCTGGTCTCCACACAGCACTCCCCGGCTTTGCTACCTTAACTCCAACACGACACTGTCTTGCCCATTGTCAGCCTCTGCAGGACTTCCTCGTTTCCCCTTAGCTGGCTCTGGCCACCTTTCAATTTCCTCAAACACAAAGCCAACGACTGATAAATCTAGGTCTCTCTGACCTCTTCAGTTCTGCATTTTTTAATCCATAATGAAAAATGCTCACATCATTACCAGAACTTTTTCTTTTGCCCTGGGCTCCTGGGCCAGTGCTCTTAGGAGCAACCCAATAAATACTGTGCACTCCAAATCCAAGCTACTGCCACAGACTGCTTACTCTAGCCCCCAAACCTTTTAAAAAATGCATTTCTTCCTCTGTCTCTAAAGCCACATCCATGCCTGGGTTTAATCACTGGGAGCCAGACTCTCATAACCTTTTTGGATCTTTATTCTTTCTGCCTGCCTCCGCCCCCAGGGAGAGCAGAGAGCTCTGGGAAAACCCTGGCTGCTCTGGAGTCTGGGTTCTGAGGGATAGTGCTCCACATGGAGTCCACTCAGCACAGGGGCAAGGTCCCCTCACAGTACCTTCATTCCTATGACTAGCTGCCTCTCTACTTACACGCTGGGCTCACCACCTCCTCTGGTTTGTCCAGAGAGTGTTTGAAATGAGTCCGCCTTCTTGGGATTTTTCTTGAACGCCTCCCACCCCCAATGCCTCTTTCATTATCCCAGCCAGAATGCATTTCCCCAAAGTATGACCCTCAGAGGCAAACAGGGCTTGAGGAGGATGGAACCAGAGTCTCACTCCCCTCCTCTTTTCTGGGACTGCTGGGATAATTTGCGTGTACTTGCTAGCTTAAAATCCATTCTCTCAAAATTCTGGAGACTCAAATCCCAGGATGGGTATTATTGGGTTCTATGGTTTGGGATCTGGAGTGTCTCTTAAAGGCCAATGCGCTGAATGTTTGGTCTCGATTTGGTGTTGGGTCCTTTAAAGGGGGAGGCTAATGGGGAGTTTTACGCCCTGGGCGTGTACACTGAAAGGGAAGGGTGTGAGTCTATTCTTTCCTGCGCTGTGAGCAGCTTGCTCTACCATCCTTGCTCTGCCATGCTTCTTCATGACAGGCCCACCCATCTGTCAAGGGCTGCGACCTCCCACGCTGGAAGCCAAACATCCCTTTTCCCTTTAGGCTGATTATGTCTTGTTTGCTATAGTGATGAAAGACAAAGTCAGGGGTATCCCAGATCTGTGCTGCCTCCAGAGACTCCATGAAACACTATTCTTGCCTCTTCCAGTTTCTGGTGACAGCCGCATTCTCTGGTTTGTGACTTAAAAGCCCAGCACCTTCAAATCGCTGTTTTCAGGTCTGTGACTCTGAGCAGCCAAGATACCATCCATGTCTTGCTTATGAGAATGGGTGAGCTGGTGTTTCAGAACCACTGGGATATTTGAGAATGACCTCCCCATCACAAGAATCTTAAAGCTTAATCACCTGTGCCCAGCCCTTGTCCTTGGGAGGGGCCACGGATGACATCATCACAGCAAGGACAGATTGGTGAACGACGTCTGCATGACATGAGAACCTTCAGAAATGAATTCCTAAGTCCCCAGGCAGAAAAAAGTCCCCACAAAAATGAACAGCAGTGGTATTGAGTACTTTGCGGGAAAGGAACCTTATCCACTGCCTGTAGGTTGTAGATACTGGTGTAGCCCCTGTGGAAACCAGTATGCACATTCCTTACAAAACTAAAAACAAAACCATGTGGGAGGCTGGAGAGATGGCTTAGAGGTCAAAAGCACTGGCTGTTCTTCTAGAGGTCCTGAGTTCAATTCCCAGCAACCACATAGTAGCTCATAACCATCTATAATGAGATCTAGTGCCCTCTTCTGGCCTGCAGACATACATACATGCTGGCAGAACACTATATAAATAAATAAATCTTTTTTAAAAACCAAAAACATGCCATGTGGCTGCCATGGTGGCATAGACCTGTAATCTTAGGCTGGGCGCCCAGGAGTTCTTAGGACCTAATTTAAGGGAAGGCTATTCAGAAAGTCCCAGTGAGCAGCATGCTTATAGATAGGTGAGTCAGGGTCAGAGACTGAACTTTCTATATCTGCTATTTTCTTAGCATCTAAGGCATCATAGTTTGAGGCTGTGTATTCTGAACCCCTACAGAGTCCTGAGGTTAGAGTTGGCTATTTGGGGAGAGGAACAGTTTTCAATCGAGGCCCCCCCCCATCCTAGAGTCTTCTTCGTTTTTCAGGTGGTCCCCCATACTGCTAGATTCATGTGGAGCACATTGTCTTTATAGACACTAACTAATTCACACAAGGGCCCTTGGTTGCTTGGCTCCTGACTACAGTGTCTGGATGAATGACGTGGTGTTAGCTTCAAACCCCTGATCCAATTCTGTAGAAACCGTCTCAGATCCATTAATCTTACATTTGTGGTTTGTGCTAATGAGCCGAATCTGTAAAATTTTAAACTAGAAAGTTTAATTTTATTAATGATCAGGACCGAGAGCAGTATCCTGTGGCACATGACCAGAAACGTCTCTCAGGGATCCAAGGGAGCCTGTCTGTTCCTGTTTCACCTTGTCTGGCTCTCCTCATTGGCTGGTGTATGTGTTTCACTGGGTAGGAACAGAAATGAGTGACCTAGCATTTATCAAATCTTATTTCCTAGGTTCCAAATCCTTTTTAAGTCCCTTGCTTTGGAATCTGCCCTGACATAAACTCAGTGAAACAGTGATACCACAGGTGGGTCTTGAACTTGAGAACACATCAGAATCCGCCAGCTGGAGGGGCTTGCTGGAGTAGGTTATCACCCCTCTCTGCAGAGTTTGAGAGGGTGCATGGAGCACAGTGAGAATCTGGGGTTCTCACATGCTCCTGTCTGTGCTGACCAGGCTGCCCTAGGAGCCTCGCATTGGCAACCACTGCTACAAAATCCAACTCCATTGTGCCCTAAGCAAACAACGCACTGGGGGCGCTGCTGCCTCAGCTAGGAATTCTGTACCCAAATCCTGTAGGTTCGGGGAGTTTGTCTTCTCTCTAGCTGTCCTTTCAGGGTTCTCTGGGATCTTTTCTCCTTGAAGATTTCTAAAGTGTCATTTACTCACATGAGGTGTGGCTTCCTCCCCTCCCTCACCCTCTCAGCTGGGAGATGGAGAAGGCCTGTACCACCCACCATGGTATTTTTTGGCTGTGGTAGGGGACAGTCCCTATGTTGCCAAGTGCTCATAAAGAGGATGCTTCTCAGGCAGGGGACCTGAGACATGCCTCAGCTTCCCCAAGCTTTCTGCTTTTCCCAAGGTGGAGGACCCCAGTCCCAGAGAGACACACCTTATCTTGTCTGATTTGATCTATAGAAAGATATGTCTGTCAATGGCTGCTCAGGTAGAGGATTTGCTTTGCATGTCCAAGGTTATGGATTCAGCTCCCAGCACTTGAAATCTGTCCACTTACTCTTCAGAGAAAGTGACTGACATGTTCTCAGTCTCTGTCTCTTGTTGTGGTACCTAGAAACATCTGCTTCACCTTCTGGAAGACTCTAGTGGGCAGCCTGGTCATCTGCCAGAGGAAGCCTTAGGGGAAGAAAGTCTCTGTCTCAGGGGCTGCCTGATTGCAATGGGAGAAATTCTCAGATATTTCCCACGGTTGCAATATTTTATTAAGAAAATAAAACCAGCCTGGTTTATGCTAGGTCTGAATGGATGTCACCCCAAACTAATGTTATAATCTGAAGTCACAGTGTTAGCCATCGACGTGATGCATCCGGGTAGTGGACTCCTCATTTGGAAACTTGTCTCTGTTAGATTGGCCCATGGACATTTCTGTGGGGGAATTTTCTTGATTGTTGGTTGATGCAGGACAGTCCGGCCCACCGTGAGCGAGTGAGCCCACGCTGGCTAAGAAAGCAGGTGAGCAAGCCGGTAAGCAGTGCTCCTCTGTGCTTTCTCAGTCCCTGCCTTGGCTCCCCTCAGTGATAGACTGTGACCCAGAAGCTTTTGCTTTTGGTCATGGTGTTTAGCACAGCAACAGAAAGCGAACTTGGACAGCTACCTTCATTTGACTTGTTTCTTCGATACTATCGTTCCAAAGCCTCTGGGAAGCTCAGAATCACATTTTGAACATATTTTAGGGAACTGCTTGCATCTGTAGCTCATTCATCTCCTGCCACACGGAGCAGGGCTCCAGGACAGAGCCAACGGAGGGGGGGGCATCTGCCCACAAGGGAGTGCAAGCTGGTGTCAGTCCTGTTGATATTCTGCAGCATGTGCGGCGTGGAACTCTGTCGGCCTGCCCTTTCCAGTAATTTCTTTTTTATTGCCTCTTCTTTCTTTCCGTCTTAACTCTGAGTGAATCTTTGCCACCAATGGCAAAATCCTTAACTCCTGGCTCTAAACCAGGGAAGTACTTAGGAAGCCCTAATATCCCCGGAAACCGACAGGAAAGCGGCGTCCGCCAGAGGGAGCCCTGCCCTTGCCTGGACTCTTGCAGGCTTGGCGTGCAGCCGGACAGCAGGTGACCACGGCTCAGAAAGGCCATGATGGACAGGCAGTGAGTGGGTCACAGAGTCACTAATGGCCCCTCTGCCTGCCTCCCGCTGCCTGCTGCCGGAGGAGGAGGAGGAAATGGCCCTGCCCAGGCATCGATCTTGCAAGCGGCTGAGCTGGCGCTGTGGTTCCAAGGAGGCTGCCTAATCCAGAGCAGGCAGCTCTGGATCTTTCTTTATCCAGCCTGCGGCTCTCGATTCTCTGCCTCCCTCCCTCGCTTACTTCTGTCCACCCTTCTTCCTTTCTCAATGCTTTGAATCCTAGTTTACGTGTCTACGCCCTCAATAAAGTCATCCCAAGGCAAGAGCAATCATAAACTGGCCTCGGGAAGCAATTCTCTTGGCTATCCCCAAATTGAGGGAAGAAGATGCTTTCTGCCTCTCTCTATAGAAGGTCCACCGGGGTTCTGAACAGGTTCCTTTAGGGAAGTCTGGGAATCCTGTGTCCACCATTTTGCTAAGAAGTGGCTGATTCTAGTGCATGAAGCAGGTGTTATGAGCCAGATCTTGCACTAGGACCCAAAGAATATGAGCACATTGCATTTCCTATCAGCTGAATCACTTTTATGTTATAGAGCCGGAAATCTCTGGCAAACGCAGATAGCTAGCCGTTTATCTCCCTCCCCTGAGGAACAGTCTCCTTCATCTCACACCTCCAGGAAATGGGTTCTAAGGAGATGCAGCGAGAAAGGCTGGTACTTTGCTGTTTCAGGTTCATATTTCCTTGAATGGGCGGAGCTTGCTTTGGGCACTGGGCATCAGCGGCTCAGCATTGGCCCAGCGGGGAAGGAAGGCATCTCAAACTAGATTAGGTGAACCCGCGCCATGCAATAAAGCACTAGGTTGCCTGGCTTAGACAAGGGCAATCTAGCTTGTTTTTTCCAGTTCAGGACTCTGAGGGACCAAGGTGGAGGAGGAGGAGGCAGCCTGGTTTCTCCCAAGGCCTTTTGATGGCCTCTCACTGTGTGGATTTTTCTTTTGTGCATATATGTTTGTGACCAAATACCCATAAACACAACTCTAAAATTGGATAGAAACACCCTAAAAACCACATTTTAACTTAACCTCTTTCCAGGCTTTATCTCCGAGTTATGTTCATTCATGAGAACTAGTGACTTTTAGTCGGGGAATGTGGTACCGTTTAGCCCCTAACAGAGGCCTAAATAGGCTCTAGGTATATGAAACCACACTCTGCAAAATATACAAGGTATCCTTATTTCATATGCAAATAAGCCAATTTATATGCATGCACATAAGCATCTTTCCTAAAAGCAGTTGTTTAAAAAAATGTCCAAACACTAGGTTCATTGCCTTAAGAAATTGTATTTAACTCACGTTGACGTTTGGCTCAAGAAAAATAATGTGTGAAATACACTTTAGAAATCATCCCCTTTAGAAGAGTGTCTGTTGGGGCTGGAGAGATGGTTCAGAGGTTAAGAGCACTGATTGTTCTTCTGGAGGACCTGAGTTCAATTCCCACCAACCACATGGTGGCTCACAACCATCTATGATGACATCTGGTACCCTCTTCTGTATACTGTATACATAATAAATAAATAATTTTTTTAAAAAAGAAAAGTATCTGTTTTGAAGGCCAATTTTTCTCTCCCCTATCAAGTCTTATGATTTTTCCATAAAAATCAAACCTTCCCAAGAAAAGGTTTAAGTGGGAAGGTGTAGTACAGACTAGTGGACACTAGGTGGCGCCCTGGATAGAGGCAAGGAGCAGGCAGAAAGGCTAGGCTCGCCTTCTGGATTTGGTTTGCAAGAAGGTGTTCAGTTCTTGTTGATTGAAGAAGCTCTAGGGTTGGGGTTTTGCTGCGTCAGGACACCGCTGCAGAAATGATCTGCTTAGAAACTCACCAGCTTGTTCTCTAGGCTATTGTTTGACCCAGAGATCTGTGTCCTCCACCCAGCTTTCTGGGTGAAGAGAGGGTGGGTCAATAGCTGATATACATCTTGAAGAATTCTCCTGAACTGGTCAGCTGGGTCCGGAGTCAAGGTGGGGCTCGCTCACCATCACCACCGCTCCCCTCATGTTCTTTGTTCATTGAGAAAAGTTGCATTTTGCACCAGTTAACAGCCAGAGCTCCACATTTTACCACACAGATTGGATTATCTTCGGTGGTTCCTCCCTCTCCCCAATCTCCAGTTTTCTCCTTCCTGTACAGGGCCTAAGTGAGCATCCTCTGAGAACTGGCTCTGTTCCTGTCACCCAGCTGCCTTGACATCTTGCTGTCATCTTGACTATTACATGAAATATCCAATGGCAGGGTTTGTGTCTCCCTGTGGGTCCCCCTTTCGTCCCGCAGGCATCAGCAGGTCCCTCTGGGCCTCAGCTCCCCCGAGCACTGCCCCCAGACCTACTGGGAGCACTTGCAGGGGTGAGGTAGGGTGGTGTCAGCATCACCTTCTGTACCTGCCCCTTGAGGATCCAGCAGGAAGCAGCTTCTTGCACTGTCGGTCACCCGGGGTTGGTTTGTGTCTGTCTGTTCCTGTAAACAATTTCTTCGTTAATGAAGAAATTCTCTCCAGTCAAACCTCAGAGGGGCTGGCTCCTCCTGTACACTTTTGACTGATTCACAGACCCAGCAAACCTTCCTCATGTTTCCACGTCTCGTCTTTTGGGAAATCCATAACCCCTTTATTAATGAGGATTTAATATAACAACCACTTAAGCCAAGTGACATCCAAATGTTTCCAGCAGAGTGAGTGCCACAGATTAGGTACTTGGTTCAAGGTCTGCTTTTCTCCATGTAAATTCTTTTCATAAATGAGCAGGTTAACGAATGCATTTATGCTGAAGCACTGCAGGAGGTGGGCACAGCAGGCCAGTGGGTGCTAGCAAATGCTGTGGCCCTGTCCATGGACTCTGAGGCTAGATTGCTTGCAGGAGAATCCCAGGCCCCTCTTTTCCATTCTGCTAGTTCTTCCCACCTGCAAAGCAGATCCTGCCCATGTCCAGTTGTGCTTTGTATGCAGCTACAGCAAGGCTGGGGTGACGAAATAACATCCGTGTCCTGTGGATGGCAGGAAGCAGCCTCTGGGTGTCCTTTGCTCTCTCTATACCTGGACATTAGATCTTTCATGCCCTGTGGCAACAATCCAGAGGCCTGGTGTGCACACTTACTCCAAAGCACTAGACTGTTCATCTCACCAGGGAATAGACTGGAAATTTCTGCAAGTTTAGAGTCAGCAGAAAGGTCTGGGTTGAACAGAAGCCAGGTGGTCCAACCTAGAATACATCCCACTCAGCCTAAAAAGATACTGTATAGGTGCCTGAGTGCTGAGGACTGCTGAGAATAATTTCATCTCTTCCTCCAATTCTGGGAGGAAAAAAGATTCTGGTACCCATTGTTGTAAGATGAGAAGGTATCTGTCCTTGGCATCCCCAAGGCCCCCAGTGTTGAGGGAGAGGCATTCTCTGTAGACTGTGGGGCTATATTAGGAGCCCCCTCCTCCTGTGGCCACCACCAATGCTCAGGAATTCCAGGCTCCTGACACTAGTGGGTACCATGGGTATTCCTGCAAAGAGGGGAGTCTATCACGACTGACCAGACACCACCAGCCTTTTGCTGACTTGCACATTCTAGTGCTTACCTCTCAGTCGAGGTTCAGAAAGACCGGATCAGACAGAAGTCAACATTGCCTGTCTAGATTTCCCAAGAACACCAAATACACAGACACCCCTGCCCCCCCCACACCCTCCTCAAGTGCTCACAGTGTTGTGAGACCCACTGTGTTGCTTTCGCTCACTGGTGGGCACAATAGTGTGTCCCTAAAGGTTACTGTGAGACATTCCTGTCATCTGGCAATATTGCAGGTGAGTTAATTTGTGACACACTTGGAGATGTCCCCATGATGAAATGGCTTGATGCAATCCTGAAAACAACCTCTGTGGTTAAGCAATACAGGAGTCATTTTTATTTCTTGCTGATAGATTCTAATTCCCCCTGTCTCTTAGGACTAGCAGAACATTTCTTGACATTTGTTGTTGTTGGTTTTTGAAACAGGGTCTCACTTTGTAGCCCTAGCTGACCTGGAACTCAATATGTAGATCAGGCTGGCCTTGAACTCATGGAGACCCCCCTCCCTCTGCCACCTGAGCCCTGGGATTAAAATCATGTACCACCATACCCAATCGCTTGACAAGTTTATTTGTAATTCTTAAATTCTTTGTCCTATATTCTCTTGATATAACTTTATAGAGATTTTGATCACTTCTTGTTTTAAAATCACATTTTACTTGATTTTGATACATCTGGTCTCTCAAATCCTCTTACAGTCAACTAACTGTTAGATTTAGCGCTGCAGCTTTTCCTATCTTCCTATGTGGGCCACCTCTCCAGGATCTTATCTTTAAAAAACAAGTTATTTCCTCTGTGTAGATGTTTGCCTATATGCATGTCTATGCACCATGTGTGTGCATGCAGTGTCCGTGGAGGGTCATCGATATCCTGGAAGTGGAGTTACAGGTAGTTGTGGTCTCCATGTGGTACTGGGACTCGAACCCAGGTCCTCAGCAAGAGCAGCCAGTGCTCTTAACCGCTGAGCCTCCTTCTCCAATCTCCAATACTGTCCTGTTTTTGAGCAGTTGCTTTTCTCATCTCAGGAAGTCTGACATCTTAGCGACTACGCTGAGCGATCGCTGTCCCTCTTCCTGTCCCTTTATGTCATACCTCAGTGTACCCATTTTTTTTTATTATTCCCACAGAGGGCAGAGGATGAGGTAGCTCACTCACCAAGGTAGCTCCCTAGTCGTGGAAAGTGGAGTTAGCTCTGGGACCTCGCTCTCCCCTTCTGGCCCATGGGTCTTTCAGGACTTCCGCTAGGCTAACTCCCGGGGAGGGAGCATAACAACTGAACCCTATTTGTCTGCCTGCCATGCTGAGGTAAGCTTGATTCCCCAGGGGATCATTACCAGATGGATGGAACCTGAGGGAGGGAGGGAGGAAGGCCAGGTATCTCTCCCCGTCATGGAGCACGAGGCCCTGGTGAGTCAGTGAGGCCAGAGACTGCAGAGGCAGTTGCTAGCAGCCACAGTTGGCAGGTGGCAGCCTGGAGGGAGGTGGGGACATTAATGATTGCCTCCCTCCTCCCAGCCTGCCTCATCTCAACTCTGTCAGGCCTGTGATTTCATCATGCACACCTTTGTAAACAATCCATTTAGCAACCAAATTATACACTGGGTAATTACAGCTTCCAGGCTCGTGTCAGGGTTCCCGGCTCACAATCTGCTTTGGTACTACCGCAGCCTGTGTGGAGGAGGGGTTTGCTGAGGGAGACCTGAGGGAGACACGGGGTGTGGGGGTGCACTTCTTGGCTTCTGGTAATTGTGTCAGGTCTGCGGGTCTTATTTTGACACTTTGGAAATTGTGTTTGGATTGTTGTTTAGACTGATGAGGTAAAGGCAGGTCAGAGACGCTCGGGTTCCGAGGACAAGGCAGTCTTGGTAAGGTTAGTCTTCCGGGATGAAGGAGGGAGTCTTACTTCAGGGTCATCGTCCTCTCTCCCCCTGGAAGCTTCTTTGCTCAGCACCCAGGAATCCAGCTGGGAGCTGGGGGGGGGGCAGAGGGACAGGAGGGGTAGACCTGGGTTCTAGATCAGTGCTTGCATTTCAATGGGATTGTGAGGGTGGGGTGAGAGTATGCAGGGACAGCTCATGCCGAGAGTGTACACAGGGCTCTGGCTCAATTCCCAGCACCTAACATATCAACACATAAAATAAAAGAAAATAGTCATTCGAAGATCTGCCTGTGTGGATAGGGCAGGAGAGGGAGGCTGCAGAGATGACAATCTGTGACTTAAAGGAAGTTGGGTTAGCTGCTTGTACCAGGGCAAGGGCATGTTTCCCAAATTTATTCAAAGTGTTTCTGATAATGGTGTTAGAGTTCATGGCTTTTCATTAACAGACAGATTTCATCACTGAAGTTGAGTGTCCTTGGGAAGCCATAGCCATTCCCACAAGCTGATTCTTCCCCGCACCATGAAGCATGTATGTGTAACCCGTGGTTCAAAGCTGGGGTTCCCTATGCAGACACATGGTCTCTGAGGCAAAGTCCCATGGACTAACATGTATGAAATGTAACAGTGATGATGGAGGAAAGTGAGCCTGACCTGAGTCACCTTGGGTTCTTCCTGTCTGTCCCAGGAGGCTTTGCAGCTTGTCAGAGATCACCTTCCCCAGTCTGGTCTTTGGGTCAGGTGCTTCTGGGCTCAGTCAGCTGATATTTTAAGGACAGAGAGGTTGGGCTATAGTGACGCCATCTGAGAAGACAGGAGACTTAAAGAAGTATCACTTTGGGCCACCTGTCTACGTCATGGTGTTAAAACCTCTGTATAAGGGCTGGTGGTTATCGTCAGCGACCTTGTGGTCACAGCGCAGTGCTTGTCAATGGCAGCCCTCACCTGAGAGCGGATCACATTAACTGTGGCTTCGAGAGCGTGTAAAAACATGTGGTTCCAAACAGTGGCATGTCAGCCATGCTTTCTGTCTCTTGGAACCCTAACAATGACAGTCTTCATCTGATTTAGGCTGTAGCCCCAAGAAGCTTAGCAGAGGTGCAAAAACAGGTTTTGCCATTAGTCCAGAAGGCTCAGTGGAAACCAAGGGGAAAAAAACCTGGCTTACCTGTCGAACATGTCAGCACATGTTCGCCTGAACTTTCCAGGTCATCCTTTCCAGAAGTCTTTATGGAACTACAATTCCGTATTTTAAAATTCATCCACGTGTTTCTTCAAATTCAGTGGATCATCTGTTTAAACTATCAGCAGACATTTACATATCAGTTTTATAACTAAACTATGCGTAAGAAGTAAAGGCTAACCACACACAAACGGCCTGGGTCGTCATGATGGAACCTGTATTCAATAGCTCCACTCCCCGCTTTGGAAGTCCCAAGTGAGCTTTTACTCATGATTATACCTCTGTGTTCATCACACTTTTACCATGTGCTTAGTGTGGGCAGGGATGCTGGGTCGAAGGCTGGTTAGGGGGTGGAATTGAAGGCATTCTTAGACCTCAGAATGATTGAAACCTGATGGAGAAAGAAAGTCACTTGTAGAATTGAGACCAGAGCCAAAGAACTGTCTGGGCATCATCAGGAGCAGGGTCACTTTCAGGATCCAGGAACTGTGTAGAGGTCAAACCACATGCTTGTGCTTTCTGTATAATTCAATGCAGCAGACCCTTCACATAGCCTGTGAACACCCTTCCCAGTACCTTTTAAACTTAGTAATCTATTGTGGGGTGGGGTGGGGATGGGGTGGGGGGGCAGTGTGTGTACAGCAAGGATGTGGTGACCAGGGAAGAGCTTCCTAGAATTCATTCCTCTCTTTTCTTGTGAGTTCTGGGGAATTGAAGCCAATCATCGGGATGGGCTGTAAGCATCCTTACCTCCTCAGCCATCTTGCTGGTCCCCACCTGAGCACTTTACAGCATCACTAGATGACTGACTGACACTGGGCTGTCCAGGAATAATGGCAAAGACTTCCAGTGTTTTTGATCAGTAGAGCTTTGTTTGTTTGCTTATTTTAATCAGTGAATGTAGAGGGCTGACTGTATGGAGATTCTTGGTCTTAAACCTGTGTAAAGGTTTGTGATTATGCTTCATAATCAAATAATATTATTGACTCTTGTTGGCTTTTACTCTTTGGCTCTTACCCTTTGGAGGCCCACCACTGAGCTCCCAAATAAATACAGAGAGACTTATTCTTAGTTATAAATGTCCATCCTTAGCTTGGCTGTTTCTAGCCAGTTTTTCTTAACTTCAATTATCCCATTTTCTTTTGCCTCTGGGCTTTTATCTTTCTCTAATTCTGTATATCTTTTCTTTCCCTTTTTTTTTAAATGTTTATTTTTATTTTATGTGGTGTTTTGCCTGCATGTATAACTGTGTAAGGGTGTCAGATCTTGGAATTACAGACAGTTGTTAGCTGCCATGTGGGTGCTGGGAATCGAACCCGGGTCCTCTGGAAGAGCAGACGGTGCTCTTAACCTCTGAGCCATCTCTCCAGCCCCTTGTTTTTTCTTCTTATTTCGTGTCTGGCGGTGTATCTGGGTGGCTGGTCCCTTCTTTTCTCACTCCTTGATCTCCTCCTCCCTGATCTCTTCTCCTGTGTTCTCTCTGCCTGCCAGCCCTGCCCATCCTTTCTCCTACTTTGCTAGTGGCCAGGCAGCTCTTTAGTGACCATCAGGTGTTTTAGATAGACACAGTAACCCAGCTTCACAGAGAAACAAGTGCAACATCGAAGAATGCAACACATATTTGCATCATTAAACAAACATGCCACAGCATAAACAAATGTAACACATTTTAAAATAATGTTCCACAGCAAACTCTTGTTACCACTCTATTTGGCAGCATGAACCCAGAAGAATGTAGCTAAAAACGAAGGGGGCCGAAGCCTCATGCAATAGCCATCTTCATTTAGGGCACCAGGCATACATATAGCCGGGGGGGGGGGTATTCTGAGGTTACACAAGGTCATGTGAGTTCAAGTCATATGTAGTCACAAGGGAGAGGTCACATGTGTTTAGGTTACACAGAGTCATGAGGATGACTCCTGCCTGAAAACATTATCCTGAACAAGAACGGGCAAGATGGCTGGTAATCTGAAGTGAAGCCACGTCTATCAGAATGCAGAATTCTGCCAAGTTTGAAAGCTGAGAGTCACAACAGGGCCCCCTGTACTCCCAGGCAAGGAGAAGACCCCCGAGCACAGGTGACTGTAAAGTGTGGAAGTCAGGCACTGTCTCCTCCTGGCCAGACCTGAGCCACCGCTGCCTTGCATAGACCTCCAATGGATAAAACTCTGGGGCCTTCCAAAGAGACTGAATTCTTGAGATGTGCACCTGGAGATCTTATCCTTGACCTTGTAAGAGATGCTGAGATAGGGAAGGAGATAAGGGGGAACCTCCTTGCCTTTGATATTCTCATGCTTTGCCAGTGGCCTTGGGCAGCAAGAGCTTCTAAGTGCCTTGGAGCTGACTTGGCCCCTACCTGCTTCTTCATCTGACCTAGACAGCACACCGAGACCCTTTCTTCCCCCAGTCACTGACACCATCTTGGTCTTGGTCCTAGTTAGCTCCATTCCTGACAACCCATGACTTCTCTTCCTGAAACTTCTTTAGCTCCCTTTGCCCAACCCACAGAATGCCCAGAGAGGGAGACCAGTTTCATCCTCCTGTGCAGAATATTCCGTGTGCTGTCCATTTTGTGTAGAAAATAGCGGTCAGTTAAGCTGGTATTTGTAGCTCTTTATGATGTGGCTTTTCCTGGTGGCGGCTCAGTGTCCTGTCCCCAGTGCCATCTCTTGGTCTGTTGATCTTAGTCTTTCCCACTCAGCATTCCAACTAAAAAGCCTTCTAAATAACCTATGATGTCATGAGAAATTTGATAACAATAAAAGGTTTCTGGATGCACAATGAGCCCCATGTCTCCCGTGGGACGGAGTCTGGAACCCTCCGAGGGAGGGCAGTGTACAAAGGCAGAGGAAAGCCGGGATCTGGTGGGGGTCTGCTGTCGCTGATGGTCTACAGCCAGCAACCAGAAATCTCGGCGTGCTTATGATGTGAGGGGCTAGCCGGTCTCTGTAGATGAGCAGTCTCAGGCTGTGAACACCTGGAGGAG
Organism: Sigmodon hispidus; assembly: GCA_004025045.1. Lineage (NCBI taxonomy): Eukaryota > Metazoa > Chordata > Mammalia > Rodentia > Cricetidae > Sigmodon > Sigmodon hispidus. The sequence continues at coordinate 8,067 of PVIH01011687.1, read as the reverse complement.
GAAGCTGCCAGAGCTGGCTCACTCAGACTCCCAGGAAAAGCTTTGACATGTCTCTTGAGCTGCAGCCAGGGAAGGCTTTGTAATTCCCATGGGGCTGAGGCATTGGAGCCCTCAACATGGCCATGCCCAAGGAACTCCAGCCACTCAGGACTTCTCTGCAATCTACAAACAACCAAAATTATCTTAAAGTAATAACAATGCTAACAATTCCGAGGTGCCTCTGGCAATGTGAACGCATGTGACTCACATGATTTCACTACAGCCCTGGCTGTAAACACCCAATGCCCACACTTTGCTGTGAGCAAGCTATCATGCATTACCACTTGGCATCAGCCAAGGCTTCCTGAAACACCTTGACCCAGGTTTGAGGCTATTCTGTTTTGAATTAAACTATTTTTTCCCCTGTATATTTGAAATGCACTGCTCCTATAGAATCATTGTGGATTAATTATGGAGAAACTATTTCTCCTGTCAGCCAGTCCTCAGCATGAACGTGTAGAATTAGCACATCACTGGACTGTGTTGTGAAAGAACATTTGTTTTCTTTTAAACTACTGTTTGAGTTGCTGGCTTGAGTTTCATTAAAAATCAGTAAATGAATTTTGCCTTTGGACTAGGGCAGAATTTCCAAGAATTTTGAAATGGACTAACCATATATCTGATAGTTTATATCATATATTTATGAAGAGCAATCTTTGAAGCATTGATGTTTATAAAAATTTTTTAAAAAGCCAATTCTGAAAAATGTTGAAGATTTTCTCTGTGTTGTATCAAACGTTCAGCTGAGATTTAACTCTCTACATAGAAATAAACAAGCAGAGCTGGAAATGTGGATCAGTTGATGGAAATGCTTGTTCAACAAAACAGAGCTCTGGTTCTCATGCCAGAACCACATAAAATGGAGGTGGTACCCCAGGCCTGAACCTCAACTCTTGAGATAGGGCTAGAATGAGCAGGAGGCTAGCCTTGGCTACAAAAGACTCTGTCTCAAAAATAGCGAGTCTAAAAAGCATCTCATGTTGTGATGACCTCCAACCATAAAATTACTTCGTTGCTAATTCTAACTATAATTGTGCTACTGTTATGAATCATAATGTAAATATCTGACATGCAGGATATCTGAAAGGCAGCCCTTGTGGGGGCTGGGAAGCATTGACCAAGGAGAAGGTGTGTGTTTGTGCGCATGTGCACTCTGATGTCTGTGCATACACACAAGCACATGTAGGTGCCCACAGAGGCCAGAAGAGGGCATCAGATCTCCTGGAACTGGAGTTACTGGCAGATGGGAACGGCTGGGTGTGGGTTCTGAACTGGACCCAGTCCTCTGGAAACTGAAGCTGTCTCTCCAAGCTCTTTATTCTCTGTTCTTTAGTTGTTTCCTGTAAAAACAGAATGGCCGGGAAAATTAAAAAACAACAACAACAAAAACTTAGATTCCTCCAAAAACCATTAGGGCCAAGAATTTATTTTTTTCTCCTTAAAATAGAATGAAGCAAAACCCAGGCCAGATAAACACATGTAACCATAGACTGGTCAGAAGAAACCATAAGTCAGGGGAACTCTGATGAACACTTCCCTAATACCTCATTTTGTAAAGAGCTCCTATTACTAGAAATACAAACCTCCGAGTAGATTCTGGGCAGACATCTGAAATGGCAGAACAGGACAAATAAACACCAGAGACCAGTAGACTGCAGAGAGTCACTGAGCCTTTCTCCTGTCAATGCAAAATGCCACAGCCTCAGTCTCATGGCAGAATGATGAAGTGTCGTGGTGGCACTCATTGCTGGTGGGGGGTTGTGCAGCTGAGGATGCACATGACCCCATTACCACCGTAGCACTGACTGTGGAATTTGGGACAGCATTTGGAGGCTGCAAATGGCAGTGGTAACTGGACCAGTGACTCACAATTGTACAAGCTTGGCGACTGTGTTGGTGTGAAGCAGAAATGTCCTGCAGAGGCTCCTGTGTTTGAACACTTGGTCCCAGATGGTGGAGCTATGTTAGGAGGCTCATGTACTCTTTTTGACAGTGGCCTAGATAGCTAAAGTGGACCACTGGGGGTGGCCTTAAAGACAACATTGGATTCTGGTTCTAGTCCAGGTTCTCTACCTCTTGATGGATTAGGGTATGAGGGGCTGCCTCAGCCATGAAGCCGCTCTGCTGCCTCCTCTCCAGGGTGTGGAATTAACAGCTTCCAGAACCTTCTCCCTGTAAGCTGCTGCCAGCTGTCTTCTCACAGTGATAAAACATAACCACAGTGTCTCTCAATATCTTAAAAATGCCCCCGACTCAGCAATTCTACTGCCAGGCACCATTGTGGAATCTTCCACAAGAGAATGTCAAGGTGGGTTTTCTGTGACAGGACAAGTATCTAGACACTCCATCAACAGAAACCACATTAAATAAGCCATCCTATTCTTATTGTTTTTGCATGTGTGTGTGTGTAGTATGCCTGTATGCTTATGTGTGTGTGTGTGTGTGTGTGTGCGCGTGCGCGCGCATGCCTGTGTCAGCTGGAATTGACATCCAATGTCTCCCTCGATCACTCTCTCCACCTTGTATCCTAGGCCAGGGCTCTTGTTCAGCCTGGAGCTCACTATTGTGACTGGTCTGCCTGGCCGCCTTCCTTCAGATAGCCCCTGCCTCTGCTTCCCCATGACTGAGATTGCAGCAGGTGCAATGCCACCCTACCTGGCTTTTCTGTGGGCTTGGGGATTTGAACTCCGGCCCTCATGCTTGCAGGGCAAAGACTTCACTTACTGAGCCATCTCCCTTGTCCTTTTAAGACTTTTTGAAAAAAAAATTAATCATTTTATTTGTGGTGGTAGAGACTACACAGTTTCTACTGGGTGACAAATTCACATGGTATCAACAGGGTGACTCAGTGTGGTAGTTTTACTAAGAATGTCTCCCATGCGTTCAGATGTTTCCTGATAGTTCAGACAATTAGGATTCAACTCTTCCTAGCTGTCAGAATTGTTTCAGGTTTAGAAGGTGGGGCCGGGGCTGGAGAGGTAGCTCAGTGGTTAAGAGCACTAATTGTTCTTCCAGAGGTCCTGAGTTCAATTCCCAGCAACCACATGGTGACTCACAACCATCTATAATGAGATCTGGTGCCCTCCTTCTGTATACTGTATGCATAGTAAATAAACAAATATTTAAAAAAGGAGATGTGGCCTTGCTGGAGGGAGGATGTCACTGCTGGCCATCTTTGAGGGTTCAGGAGCTTTGATTCATTCTCACTGCCCCCGACAAGTTATTGCTCCAGGGGCCATGCCTGCCTGCTGCCACTCCCCCTACTGGGCTGCGGATGGACTCAAACACTCTGAAGCTGTAAGCACAAACAAACCCTTCCTTCTATAAGTCGCTTTGGCCCAGGCATTTTATCACAGTAACAGGAAAGAAAGTGATACAGGCATCTTTTTCATAACAATTCAAAGTCAGTTTTGCTAAGAGTAGAAATTCTTTTCCAGTGGAAAATATAGAAAGCCACATTCTGGGGAGTTGGTAGGGGAGAGTAGGTCTTGAGTTGTGGGAAGCTGGGATGCTGGGATAGGATACTGGGGATTAGTCCATTTGTGGTTTTACAGTCAGTTAGATTTAAGAAACGCTATGGAAACTTCTAGAATACAAGTCCTCTTTTCTCTGGCTTAGCTGGTGAGAAGATATAATGGCTGGAGAGTTTGATCTGTTTTTTTATGCATGAAACAAGAATCCAAGTAAAACTGTATAAGATGAGATCTGGCATACTGTGGTGGGTAAGGTCATAGCCATGCTGGTGGCTAAGAACAGAGCAAGGCATGGATGGTAGATCTGTTATGGAGAGGAATGGGGACCCTGGTGACATCACTGCTCTACAAAAGAACGTCTAACCCAAAGAGTAACCACTTTCTAAACTCTGGTTATAAAGCCAATAAACGGGTCCTTGTTGTTTAAGGCTGCCTGGTTGCATCCATCACACACATCATCCACCCGACTGATGGACCCCCATCAGTTCAGACAAGCCGAGAACACCTTTATTGCTCACAGTCCCGACTTGCTTAATTTATAAAATGTTTAATGATGTTTCTGAGATAAACCCTGCCTGCCACCCGGGGCTGTGTCTGATTGCCACTATATTTCTACCTCTAGAAATGAACTGTCAACTGAAGAAATGTGTCCTTGAGGGACATTCTTTCTGTTAGCAAAAGAAGGATGCTTTTCTCTGGCTCTTTATCATGGCACCTGTTTGATTTTGCCACACTGGGGATGTTATCTACTGACCTGCATGTGCCAGGCGGGTACCTACCACTTAGCTAGATCCTGAGCCCTCCTGTCATGCCATTGTTAAATAAACTTTAGTTTCAACAGATTGAGAGCATATCAGAAAATATTTCTTGCAGTTTAACTGATATCTGGGTTTGTTTCATGAATCATTAATTTGACAAATGTGCTCAGGGTGCAGCATGGACCAGTGCCTCATCAGCCACTGGATATGTACACAGTGGCCATGCTGTAGTAATTTTCTTGCCATCTGTAAAGCTAGTGGCTAATAAGGGATGCAAGCAATAAAACAATAACCAGTAACCACATATTTATATACTTAGATAAGTGTATGGAAATAGTACTGAGTGCATAGCGAACATAGAGTGGCTTTTCATCTATATGAAGAGGTTATAATCACCCAGGAGGCTGAGCTGACTCAGAGCTGAGAGTGAGGAATAAATGGCTGTTAATGAGACAGAGCAGCACAAGTATGTTCTAGGTAGGAAGAAACTCATGTGCAAAAAGGCTCTGATAAGCTTGGCTGATGTGAGAGCTTGAAGACCCGAAGTATATCCCATGGGGTGACTGACAGGGGCAGTATGAGGGGCACTAGAGAGATAGACAAGGGTAATTTTGGGGAGCTTTGGAGATCCTCTTTGGAGTTCATAATTCATGTTAAGAGAAATGGCACCACTGAAGGTGGTGATTCAGAGCAGTGGGATGACTTCCATATGGAAAATGGATCCAAGAGACTGAGGACAGAAATATTTTTCTAATGTTTTATACGATATTTTTTAGGGTGGGGTAATGGTAACAAAACAGAGGTCTTTGAACATGCTTGGCTTGTAGCTCTACCTCCAAGCTCTATCCAGAGTCCCTCATAGCTATTCATAATCAGTCCAGCTTCACACAAACTTCCTCTAGGAAGATTCCACCTCCCGAAGGACCCTGAACCTTCCCAAATGTCATCACCAGCTAAAGACCAAATCTCAAGCCATAAGCCCTTTGCAAAGTGTGGTAGTTTGAATGAGAATGCCCCCATAAGGTTATATATTGAAATGGTGGAATTGTTTGGGAAGGTGTGGCCTTGTTGAAGGAGGTGTGTCACTGGAGGCAAGCTTTGAAGTTTCCCCGTTATTTCTTTCTCTTCCTGCAACTTTTGTATCAGATGTAAATTCTCAGCTACTATGGCAGCACCATGCCTGCCTGCCTGCCTGCCACCATGGTCTCTACCATGAGGGCCATAGACTCACCCTCTGAAACTGTAAACAAGCCCCAAATTAAATGTGTCCTTTATTAGTTGCTTTTGTCATTGTGTTTCTTACAGCAATAGAAAAGCATAGAAGGATACTCTCTATACCAAACCATAAAATCAGTGTTACCACAAGTTAAATCTGCCTTCTCCAAACATGCTGACACCCTAACAACCCAAACCTGGGGGCAAGACCTATCTAGAGATGGGGACAGATGACCAAGACAAGGTCATTTGGCTCCAATCCAGTGTGATGAAGGCTGAGACAATTATAAAGAGTGCCAGCAATTCTCCCCACACCCTTAGGCTGGGATACGATTCTGCTTTTTAGAGAGCTCAGAAGAAACCAACCCTGACTATACCTTGCTCTTCAGAGAACCTCTGGCTTCCAAGATCATGTGACAAAATTTCTTCATTCCAGGCTCAGCTCAGTGCTATGGTTCTTCCTTAGCATGTGCGAGGCTCTAGGTTCCTTGCTCAGTACCATGAAGCAAACAAACAAGCCATTCAGTTGGTGGCACTTTTCTCTGGTGGTGCCAGCAACCAACAGATGTTTTGTAGAAAAGCGCAACCTCATGGGAATAAATGACATCTCTAGCCTAATTTGATTTTTTAAAAAAGAATCATTTAAAACCTCAAGAGAATTTACACTCGTCTGGTTTTGTTTGCCCGATCCCTGAGGTGGGTGTGATGTGCCTGGGGCAGCCTGTGCTCAATAGAGGAAGCGAAGCATCCAGTAACAGCCTAATCGAATCTGATTTAGTAAAACATCTGTCCAATTAAGTCTGACCAAGGCAAACAGAATCTGGAATATATGTATTTCCAGTCAGCACCCAGGACTCTGCTGAATTTGCTAAAACGTGAGCTTCCTGACAATTCCTCAGAGATAATTACTGTGGTCATGTCATCCAGAGCCATCTGCCATGTGTCCTGGTTGATTACCTGTCCTGCCTGTCTTGGTCTAACAGACTGTCAGGAAAGGTGGAGACAATGTTTAACTCAGCTTTACATTTCCAGCCCCTCCCCATTCCAACCCTCCTAGGCACAGGCGCACAGTAGGGCGCCATACAAGGTGGACAATCAACTATGGGGTGATAAACTTCACTCAAAATCGGATACCAAGAGTATGAATGGCAATCTGAAAATGGGTCCCACAGGGTCCAGGTACAAATGCCAGCCAGGGAACAGTGGTGTGCTGTTGAAATACTGGAGATCTCGAAGATTGGACCCAGGGGAGGGCAAGTACAGGGGCAGGGAAGACATAGAACTTGTGGGTTCTAGGGAAGAGTCCTTGGAGGGAGTAGGGTTTCCCGGGGTGAACTTCCTTGGTTGGGGAGGAAGGCTCTGTGATTCTGCTCAATGAGCTGTGAGGCAGCCCCGGCTCTGCACTTAGGTGAGGCCTGTGGAGACTGCCCTCCAAGGCTGCCTTTCTGCTCTAGGGAGGAAACAGCAAGCATTGGTCAACAGAGCTTGGCATTTTCGTTTACAGTGAAGCCATTTCCAACTCCAGCTCTGTTCTGGCTGTCTTTTTTCTCACTCACTTCAGTTACTGTGCTCTGGCTGCACCAGGTTCTAGGCCAAGTTCACCCTGATTTGCTCTACCAGCCTTCTCAGATAAGTTTGAAAGGTGATGAAATTCCTCATTTCACAACCCTATCCCAAGGCTAAGACTCCTAAAACTAGACACGCTAAGAATTTCTGCTATCTAAGTACTCACCATAGCTAGCACTAAAGTAGGCTTTCAAATGTGCCATTATCTGAGCCATAAGAGCATCACCACAGGGCAAGAAATATAAGAAGTAGCCAATACTCAGGAGGGGTGTGGTCCAAATAGTTGTGTTCTCTCAATCCATATGTTGAAATTCTAATATTCAGTTATGAGAGTGGGAGACCAGGCCTTTGAGAAATGACTATGTAATAGTGGTGCAGTTGTCATGGGTGGTGCTACTGCCCTTATGAGAAGACCTCCAGAGAGCTCTCTGTTCTCCTTCTTATATGTAAGGTCTCAAGAAACCCACAGTCCACACCTGGAATATTCCCTTCACTAGAATCCAGCCACACTGTTGGCTTGGTCTCAGAATTCTGACCTCTGGGACTATAAAAAACAGATTTCTGTAGTTTATAAGGTGGATACCTTATCCATGGGATTTTTGTTACAGTGTGCAAGCAGACATGGTGCTGGAGAAGGAACTGAGAGTTCTTCTTCTCCTTCTCCTTCTTCTGCTTCTTCTTCATGTGTGTTGGTGTTTTTGCCATGGGTGTCAGGTCTCCTGGAACTGGAGTTACAGATAATTTGTGAGGTGCATGTGGGTGCTGAGAATTGAACCCAATCCCTGTGGAAGAACAGCTAGGGCTCTTAACTACTGAGCCAACTCTCCAGCCCCAGGAATTTTACTTCTTGATCCACAGGCGGGAAGACATAAACTAGGACAGGACACTGGGCATAGCTTAAGCACAGATAAGACCTCAAAGCCCACCCCCACAGTGACACACTTCCTTCAACAAGGCCACACCCACTCCAACAAAGCCACACCTCCTTCAACAAGGCCACACCTACTCCAACAAAG
>PVIH01011686.1:0-67799 GCA_004025045.1 Sigmodon hispidus | reverse complement strand
AGAACTGGATTTGGCCAGGAGTGGAGACTGATCCAAGCATTATTGGGTCAGTGGGACCATAGGACTGTCTGCTCCCTGCCCAGGGAGGGGATGGGGAGTTGCAGAGAAGAAAAATGACCAGATGTGGTGGGAGGGGGAAGAGACCTTGAATAAGGATATACAGGGATGGAAAAAAAAATTCAGAGGGAAAGCTGAACACTAAGAAAATATATGTGTAGCAATCTTATTTGTTTTTCCACTCTTGATAAGCCATGCTTATGATTCTTATCCTCTGTATAGTTATTGTTAACTCTTCCGCATTTTAAATTTTTTTACTGTTTTTTTTGATAAATACAAAATAAAGAAGGAAGAAAAAAACAAAAAAAAAGAAGAGGCTGGGGAGGCAGGCAGAGAACAAACAGGGGGAGAAATCTGGGGAGATAAATAAGATCTGGGAGGGAGAGGAAAGGAGGATGATGGGGGCCAGCCAACCAGCAATCCAGCCAGCCATGGAGTGAGGTAAAAGATTTACAGAGGAGAATAGTAAAAACCCAGAGGCATAAGGGTGACAGGATAATTTAAAGTTAAGAAAATCTGGCAAGAAACAAGCCAAGCTAAGGATGGAGATTTATAAGTACTAAGTTTCTATGTGATTTATTTGGGAGCTGGGTGGCAGCCTCCACTCCACAAAGAGCAAAAACAACCAACAACATTTTGGCGTTCAAACCTGGAGCTAGTAGTGTAAAGTGAAAACCAACAAGGGGTCAACCTCTCCCTTTCTCTCGATACATTACGCTCCTCACCATTTGCCTCTCAGTGTCTTTATATAAAATGTAATGGTTGTTGTTCACTTGGTTTTGGATGTATTTTATCCTCCATTTTTAAACTATATCTATATCAATTTGAAAACCGATTCAGGTTCTGAAATACCACTTATGCTAAGTCTATTAACCAAGTTTCCTCGGGTCTTGGGAGCATAAAAGGTTTGAATGATTTCCAAACTATCCCCAGATTTACACGAAATAGTGTAATTCTAACTAAAATAGGTCCTAGGTCTATGTGTTCACTGCCATACACAGGTGCCTCTTTGCCAAAGTAACTCAGACAGAAGTGTCAGGTAACTATAGTCTTATTCACTAGTTATACACATTTCATTAACAAATATAGAAGCATCAAAGTAATACAGTACATTCCCTTATACACAGGGCTATATTATCTGGACACCATTCCTCTACCCCCTATAGATTACTAGTTTGTTGTTACACGCATTCAAATTTCCTATTATAATTTTATATGTTTCATTTATGAAAGAAAGATGTGAAAGTGGATGGTCCCTGGGCTGTTATCACTAGACAGGCCAAAAGAATAAATGTAATCATCACAACCAATCAAAAGACAATTATGTCACAACAGAGATATACAATGTCACACTGACACAGAATTTCATCCTTGATAAAGCAAATTCCCATGTAATATTTTATTTGCACTCCTATGCCTTCCTAAAAATAGTAACTGTTTCAGAATTGCTCAGGCAGAGCCTGTCAATGAAAGTCAAAACACTCATGTAGGATTACACAGCTACGTGACTCTCTTAGGGTGAACACGGAAGAGTATTTAGGGGAAATTTAATATTTTGAACTTTATATTAACAAAGACATATCATAGTTACCTTTGTTTCTTATCATTAATAAATACTGTATCACTGGGTTCACTGCTCAGTTGGTAGAGTGTTAGTGAAATTATAGAAATATTCATCATGGGACAATTTTTTTCAGTAAAAAAATGCAAAAGAGTGTACATAAAATACTCGATCTAAATCATTTTGTACTTTTAACATAGAAGCAAAACTTTCCAGTACAGAACACAAGGCTTTCATGTACCAGATTTTATTTCTTCCATATCTTCTCCTGTAGATATAAACTGTTGGTTCCACACTTGCTGTGCTAGATTCAATTCAAGGTTCTAAAGAAAGAGCAGGAAGCAGAGTCACCCTGGTCCTCATCCAGAGGGGACATGACATTTAATTTACAAGCAGATACAAAGTGTCATGAAGAAAATAAAATGGAAACTGATACAGAGAGGACTGGAGATAAGATGGCAGAGTTCCTCTGTAAAGAAAGCTGTGGCCTGAACAATGAGAGAAAATTTTAGAACACACAGATCTAGTAAAAGATCATTCATATCAGAGTAAAGAGTGTGTAGAAAATGAGCCCCTACGGCTTGGAGCAGAGTCACACTTTGTGCCTGGAACATGCTTCTCCTTTCCACAAAATGACCATTGTCTGATCCATGCTCCCCTCCTCACGGAAGATCCACTGTCTGCTACTTCTCTTCTCTATGCTTGTCCAATTCACTCTTCCTCATTATCCACAACCCAACCTGGATGCATCCTCCTCCTCCTCCTCCTCCTCCTCCTCCTCCAGGAATCTTGTCATGGTCTCCCCTCTTCTCCCTGATGGCTTGGTTGGAAACTGAGTACCACCACATGTGTTCCCAAACCTCCTCTATTTGATGCATGTATTAACTTAACCATTTCTTCATTTAAAGATTACAAGAATGGAGAATATATCATCACAGAGGTTAGCACAAGCCTGGCTATTAAACACTTCACAAATGACGAAAGAATAGGTGTCAAAATTCTAAAAATCAATGGGACTTGTTGCTTGGTGGCGTAACACTGATGGCAAGGCATTAAAAAGCAGACAATGAGCTATTAAGTCTCCTTAGAAAAGCGAACAAGGCCACGCAAGAATACACCCACAACAGAAAAATGGTGTGTGGCACATACCTGTTCAGACACTTCTAAGTGGAAGGTTTTCAGAGCTTGCTGAAAATCTGCCTTTTCTAACAGCCCACTTCCTTCCTTGTCCAAATGTTGAAAGTATTTGCCCAATCCAGTCAAAATGCGAACACCTCTCTTGTGGAGTTGGGCTTTTAGTTTATCTGTTTAATAAAAAGAGACACGGGAAATAATTGCTTCTGTGCACACAGCTATCAAAACACAATTGTTTCTCTTTTGAGAAAATAAGTTGGTAATAATGAAAATAAGGCATGTGACTATTCAATGAAAAGATGTATTGGATTCACAAAAGACTTTGGAAACTAGTATGTTCTTCGTAAAGACACAACTACATGTTCGTAATATGCCAGAACTACAGCACCACTGTGTGGTCAAAGTGTTACATTCTACATACAGGAAAATAATGTTTCTCTTTACTCAGAATAATCTAAGTGTAACAAATAAAATCTTCCTTTTTCTTGTTCAGACTCCTTTTGCTAACTGCCCCTTATCTTCCCTGTCATTCTTATGTCTTTATTTACACTAAATGAATTAGAAAATTAATGCCAGGCAAATACACACACACACACACACACACACACACACCAGTTCAGAAAAATTTTAAGTTGTCTAAAAGTTTCAAACTGGACCATAATGTGCCAAATGACATCCAGGCCTTAGAGGACTAGCCCATATGCACATATTCACAGTGACAATTTTTTTCCAGAAATAGAGGTTTCAGGCTCTGGCTCTTAAATTCTCCTTGTAGGATAGCTGTTTTATCTGATGTCATCTGTATCACATCACAACGAATACATAAAAAAATGTCACTAGCTTCAGTAGTGACAAAAAATATATTGTCTATGACAGAGCAGGGAGAAAAAGAAGTCTCCTGACGAGGGCATGGGGAGTCCTCTAACACCACTCTCATCAAGTCAGCTTCTCTCTATCTTTTTATTTTATTTTATTTTTGTTTGGTTTGGTTTGTTGGTTTTGGTTTTGGTTTTGCCTTTGAGATAGGATATTTTTGTGTGTGTAGCCTTGGCCATCCTGGAACTGCTTCATTCTTTCTTAATGTGAATGTCTTATCTTGAATAATATCTCAGAGTTCATCAAATTCTAGAAGTATATATTGACTTCTGTGATGAATTGTTTCTTCCTTCTATAAAATCCAACAAGTAAACTGTTTATTACAGTTAGTACACTGCTCTAGTTATATGGCAAGACCTTAGAAATTTGGAAAAAGTTTTAGTGCCCTCAGCCTAGGGACTTCTCTTTTGTTCCCCATGGCTTCCCCTGAGAAGTTAAGGATATATTGCCTTCCTTTGTGGTGAAGAAAGAATTGCAAAGATTGACACAAAGGTGCATGTCTACTGAACAACAAGATTGGTTTGCAGACATCAGAACACATTCAAGAGAACATGAACCAGAGTTATGCAGTCAAGTACTAAACCAGGAGTCTCTTCAGAACATCATCTGAGGTATGAAACAAGTATATGGTAGTTCATGCCTATAATCCAAGAACTCTGGAGTGAATGTAAAGGACTGCTATGAGTTCCAAGCTATCTTGGTCTATAAAGTGAGAGCCAATCCACCTGAGTTATCTATCTTGATAGATAGATAGATAGATAGATAGATAGATAGATAGATAGATGTGTGATGTAGTGTGTGTATTTTTATGTGTGTGAATATATATATATATATGTCACATATATGTGTATATACCATGGTAGTGGGATGTCTTTCTGTACACTGTGAATATACTTTATTAACATTTGTAAATAAAGGCATCTTAGAGGCAGACAGGAAATCCAAGCAGAGAGAAAAATAAAAACAGAGAATGAAAGAGTCACAGAGACATTGTAGGCTGCCACTGAGAAAGCAAGATGTAATGGAACACAGGTAAAGCCGTGAAGCCACGTGGCAATAGACAGACTAATAGAAATGGGTTAAGTTGTAAGAGCTAGTTGGTAAAGAGCCTGAGCCATAGGCCAAACAGTTTGTATTTAAGATAAGCTGTTGTGTGATTATTTGGGACTAACAGCTGCAGGTCCAGACCTCAGGGCCAGGACAGAAACTTCTGGTTACAGCCATGTATAGGATTGGTGGATAAGTACCTGCCACTTATCCTGATGCCCAACTTTGAGTTGCAGGAAGAAATTAACTTCTGCACATTGTCATCCTATCTTATGTGCTGCATCATGTGTCCACACACAGAAACACATACATACATACGTACATACATACATACATACATACATAAATACATTTAAGACTTAAAAATTCAGTTTCCTGTTTAACTTAGCTTATAGTTAAAACCTATAGTATTTCATATTTCTAAAATTATTAGTATAATTCACATGCTTTTCACTTACTATTAATACAGAAAATCATGAAAATATTTTTAAATTATTTTATTGATTATTTATGTATAAATTTGTGGGTCAAGGTATATTTTATTAACTATTTATGTATATATTTTTGTCTCTGTGTAGGTACATGCACAATATTCTTATAGGTGATCGTAGAGGTCAAAAGAGGGCATGGGATCACCCACAGGTGGAATTACAAAGGATTGTGAGCTACTTGATGTGAGTGTTGTGAACTCAACTCAGGTCCTTTGGAGTAGCAGCAAGCTCTTCCATTTGCCTAATCATCTGTACAGCCCCATACAAGGTATTATGTATTATATATATATATATACACACACATATATATATATTGCATCTACTACTTTTAGAAAATATATGTATACTTTTTAAACAATAAAAATTATAAATCAAAGTCTATAAAACATGGAAGAATCAAAACTACTGCTTTACTTGATAGCAAGGAAACTAGTTGAAAACTGTAAATAGTACTTCAGGATAGAGAAAAAACACAGCATACCCTGAATGGCATGCAGCACCAGCCGGTCCTGCGCCTCCTGGCTGACTATGTCCTCCCCGTGATCCTCAGAGACATCTCTGCAAGTGAGAACAGAATCTCTAAGCATCCAAGCTGAGCCTCCCGACTCCAGACTCAAAGATGCTCTAACAGACCCAGAGGAGTACAAGCTAGAGTGATCCCCATTTCTGCCCACTGCTTTTGATTTTATGGGGAATTACATTCAGAGCTATAAATGGACCATAATCTGCTTTAATGTTTTCAAATACTTGACTGTAACTATTCGTTTTAAAAGCAGCTATAGCTTGCAAAATATAAACAGTAAAAATGCTTTCAAAGCCCCAAAAACACACTATAACAAATATTCATACAGCTAGATTGTAGACTGTGTTTCCTTATATGTACAATATATTAATTATTTCCATTCTAGTCATATTTAGGGTCAAAAACATTCAACAAGAAGAGTGTGTGTTTATATTACTTATAATAACCCCTGACGTCATTGCTAATTCATAGCATTTTTAATTATGTAGTCAATCAATGAACTGGTATCCCATAGGGAAGCATGGCTTTTCATGTGATAAAAGGCATCACACCAGCAATGTAGGAAACAGTTATGATGGACTGAACCCTGTCTTTTAAAGCATCACTTTGGTGGCACTTAGGCAAAGACAAAGGAATAAATTATTTTTACTATAAAATAAAGCAATTTAAAATTTTTGTCATAATTGTTCCAAAACACACAGTGATTTTGATTATAGTATGGAACATGAAGTAGAAATATGTAGTTGTTATTTGTAAATATAAACTTTATCTTTAGTATGAGTGCTTTGTGATAGAAACTCCTTTAAGGGGCTGGAGAGATGGCTCAGAGGTTAAGAGCACTGACTGTTCTTCCAGAGGACCTGAGTTCAATTCCCAGCAAAACCACATGGTGGCTCACAACCATCTATGATGAGGTCTGGTGCCCTCTTCTGTAAAACTGTATGCATAATAAATAAATAAATCTTTAAAAAAAAAAAAAAAGAAAAGAAACTCCTTTAATACAAACTATAGTGATATTTTATTTTCAAAATGACAAATGCATTTGACTTACTTCAGAGAATTCAAAGCTATTTGATCAATATTTGTAATTCGAAGTCTAAATAATGTATTTTCTTTTATGCTCTTTGGAAGGCTGGGATGGTCACAGCTCAAAAATGTCAAAGTTGCACCCTGGGGAAATGAACAGACAGACTTTTTAGAGCTGGAAGGTATCCATAGTGAAAATACAACTCATTGTGATTGAAGATATTTTATTTTTATTATAGTTGTCTTAGGATATTCTAATAGTGACCAAAATATAGTAGATTTGAAGAATAATTGGGGACTACATGGATCCAGCTAATACTATAAAGAATAAACTAATTTCCAAAATAAAAAAAACCTAACACAGTTCACTTCCATACAATAATCCATGTGAATAAAGAATTCATATTTTAAAAAAGAACCACAGGAAATATGACATGAGCTCCATGGAATGTGTGGCAGTCCTTGTGGTGGTGAGTTTTGTCAACATATCAATGCAGGACTGTACACCTTAGGGTGACCAGTGAGCAGGACGGGGGGGGGGGTTGGGGGAAGAGGCATAGGGGAGGTTTTTGGCCTGTCTGGCCTGTGATCCACACCCACAGACCCACAGTCCTACAGAAACACAGAGGCTTATATTAGTTACATGCTGCTTGGCCAATGGCTCAGGCATATTGCACTAATTCTTATATCTTAATTTAATCTGTTTTTATTAATCTGTCTTGCCACATGGTCCATGGCTTACTTACTTATTATTATGGATTGGGGAGATGTTTTTATAACATTGACTTGGGAGGACCTGTTCACTGTGGGTGGCATCATTCCTCAGACACGAGATCCCGGAGTGTCTAGGACTGGAGGCAGGGACTTGAGCGTTGCTCCCTGCTCTTGGCTTGGGTGTGACGTGGCAGATTGCTTCAATTTCCTGCCGCCTTTGACTTTCCTGTGATGACGACTGTAACCTGGGACTGTGAGCTCAGTAAGTCGTTTCCCCCTCTGTTGCTTTTGTCATATTTTGTCACAGCAACAGAAGGGGAAAAAATAATACAATCCCCAAATTCAAAACTAGAGCTCTTGGTTCACAGAAAGATGCCGTGTGGAAAGGGGAACCCTGGTAGACTGATCATGGTTGCTCGATGACAGACATCACAAAACTACAAAACCAAATTTTAACCTAACTAGAGAATCAAAGTTTCGAATGTCAAAATTCCTACTAAAAATCCTTAGCCCAATTTACAGAATTACTATTCTAATTTCAAAGTTGCTCTTATACACATGTAGCCACTGTATAAACAAATGCAAACACAATAAAAGAGGCTTTGTTCTTCCTGTAAGGACAAATAATGGAATAAGAATAAGGGAAGTGCCTCCTCCTTCTTCCTTCTTAGAAAAGTTACTGTAGAAAATTAATAACTGTCATATAGGTACTTTCCTCTCCCTCTGGAGAACATAAAACTTCTCTTGAAAATTGCATACCTATTATTAGCTTTATGACCAAGGAGAGACTTTTCCCAGGACCAGAAACCATTTTAGGAATGGTAAATAACAAGAAAGAGACAGTGTTCAAAACCTGCTGTTGTATATAAAGCTGCTGAGATAACCTTTCAAAGAGTGTACTATTAACATAAAGTTCACATGTGAGGGTGATGCTTCCTTCCAGCCTCTTTGCCTCCCTTTATCCATACATAACTTCCTCTTACTTTCTTTCTTCCTCATCATGGGATAAAGAAGGAACTGAATTCTCACATTTGGTTCATATCGGAGGGAGGGAGGCGTAGATCAGCAACTGCACCTAATGATAACAGCAGCTCAGAAGGGGCAGTCACTGTCACCTTCAATGGACAGCAAGCATATTATCTTCAGATTGCACAGAGGGGTCCAAACTGACTTTCTCTAGGTATCAAGAGACAACTGTGAGTGCCATGAAAATGGTGTACCTAACCCAAGATTAAGATGTCTAACATTGCCTCCTCCTCCACTGCTTTCCAGCGTAGTCATCACATCTCAGTGGTTGTTTCCCATAAGGATTTGTTTTCTAACCATCACCTGTGTAACCACTGCTACTTGCTTATCAAGGTTACTCTATTGAATATAGTCATAGCGTGGGGATGAAGGAAATCAGACTCGAACTGGGGAGAGAGCCAGTTGGTAGAGTGCTTAATCTTGCAAGCAGGAGAAAAAAAGTATCAAATTCCAGAGCTGATATAAAAAGATTCAGGACTTGGTAGCACATACACACATACATACACAAGACACACACACTCATCATGAGTTCTCTCCTAGATTAATATCCATCCAATCCATGCCTGCCTTATGTGCCTGGTCTTCAAACCATCCCACACAGTGAAATCCCAGAGATACTTCTAAATTAGAAATCTGATCATATAGCCTCTCCATTCTGCCAACATTCTCTTTTCAGTGATTTCCTGATATAGTATATATTGTTCTTTACTTTAAGGCTATGTTTTATTTAGTTAGGGGGTATAGGTGCTTGTGTGAAAGTCAGAGGACATCCTTGGGTTGCATTCCATATATACTACTTTAAAAAAAAATAACACTGACCTGTCTCTGTCACCCCAGCACTGAGATCACAAGTGTGTGCTATCATATCTAGAATTTTTAACACGGCTTCTGAAATTTGATCCTAGGCCCTCCTGCTAACAGGACTGAACACTTGGCTCGCTGAGCTCTCCCCAGCACAGATCTACCTTCCACCATGAGGGCTCCACATCCATATTCCAACCAAGCTGACCTACTGTCATGTCTCCAGATAATCCATGTAACCTTCTTACTTTTGCTCTTTGCCCCTGTCTCTCTCAACCTGGAAGCCTTTTCTGTACCCTCACCTGGTCCTTAACAACTCAGATGGCACCTTCTCTAGAAATTCTTACACTGTTTCTCCAATCGGTCTTCTATCTAATGGTTTCCATTGTTCACAAATTTCCACAAAACAGAGAATGTTCTAACAAACCCAGTATTCTGTCTCCAATGTGCAGAATGTGAACATATGTAAGTATTATATGAATGACTGATACAGAGAATGTTTTTTGTCGTTGAGTGTGAATTTAATGATTTAAAAATTCAGCACACTGGAGAATATGGGAGAGTCACAAGAATAAAGGCTACAATAGTCACAGTGTCAGAGGACAGTGCCAGCCTACAGAGAAAATCAAGTACCTCCTTGGTGCCATTTCTTCAGACCAGCCTTCTACAGAGACCTTCATAAGTACCAAGAGCCAAACTCTTGGCAACAGTCTCTATTAAGGAACAGTATGTGGATGTTTATATAAGTACTGTGCTTAAGATCATGACTGGGATTTATCTGGAAGGCAGAGCCTTCTTGGGGAAACATCAACCATTCATCATCCACGCAAATGTCTCTGCTCAGGGAAATAAACTCGGTCCCCACCCTCACTCCACACCAGAGAGAGAGATGCTCATAGTCAGACACAGGCACTGATTGCCAGCACATACACAAACTTACAGTGTAGAGGTCATCAAGCTGGTACTGCCTTCCTCTTCTTCGTCCACATTGATGACTATAAATGTCCTTTTTAATAAAAGGAAGAACACTCGTTCTAGAAGTTAAACAACAAAATGAAGTCATCTGGTTCCTCTTGAAAGCAATTCTGTAGTGTTCTTATCGAGTGTTTCAGAGCATACCTGTTTTTCCCAAACTTTCGATATTCATACACGGTTAGGGATCGGTTGTGGGTAAAGAAAAACCCAACCAGTTCTCTGCAGGCATCACGTCCATTTCTAGAGAAGACAATGTCGATGATTTTAAAATAGTGATTTTTAAATCAAATAATAAATGAAGATCATACATCCCAAGTGGCAATGGTGTAAATCCCTCAAAAGTGTGGCACTGAGTAAGGGTCACACAGGTTTATGGAAAATATGCTAGAGCTTGCAGAAAGCCCCAATTAAGTTAGATTTGGATAAAGGAAAAACATAAGCTTAACAGGGATGAGCATACAGCTCTGAAAACATTCAGGATGCTAATTGACAGAGACCTATGATAAAGCAAAAGGCTTTAAGAATGTTGAGCTTGCAAAATTTACAAGGTTGAGGTCAAAGTAGTTAAAGGCCATCTTCACTGTCATTGGCTGTATCAGTAATCTGTTAACTCAAACTATTAAAACTAAATTAGCCATCTGACATAAAAATTAACTTGTAAATGATTCAGAAATTTCTATTAATAATACACTAATTTATCCAATCTTCCCAAAAATCTTAAGATCAATTTTTAAACACTCTTAAAATATTTATCTTACAGTGTCCTATTTTATATAACAATAGGTATTGCTTAAAATTATATAACCCTAAAATTCACATTTTTTTCAATATTAGCATAAATTTATATAATCTTGGCATTTCTATGAAAGAAGAGAATATATTATTATAATCACAGAAGTAAGAAAAAAATCAAGTGGCAGTTACCTTGATAAGACCCTCCCATCAAATTCTACTTTCTGAGAAAGGTCATTCTCTGTTAATGTAGAGGTAGTTCTTATCCTGTCAAAATACATTTTATAAGTCATCATTTTAGAGAAATTGCAATTGGTACAGGTAGCAAATGCACCAAAGAACTAGGGCAATATTTTGAAATGGTACAAATTAAAAATGAAATGTAATTAAAAATTGAAATTCAGAATGTAACTATATAAAGGCACAAAAGACACAGTGCCCTGAGCCACTCTCTTCTCCTTCTGTTTCCTTTCCTTTCCTTTCCGGTCACACCCTTGCCATGCAGTCTGAGCTGGTCTGGCATGTGCTGGGGACCTGAACCTGAGCCTGCACACCAGCTCAAAAGTCGTTTCCAAACCCGTTCTTATACCTTCCTCCCAGCATGGCACTTGGTTTGTTACTGCCTGCAATTATGACCAACAAAAGCAGTCTTGCCAATAAACTCACAGGGAAGGTTTCTGTCCTTATGCGGTGGGGGGATGGGCAGAGTGTCCTGCAGGTGAGCATTATGGGGAGTATGATGACAGGGAGACAGCTACAGCCAAGAGCTGCAGCACCATCGAGTCATAGGACCAAACCAGCATATGCCTGCTTCCTACACAGGAAGGCCAGTCCTGACACCCTGAGCTCCACCAGTCAGACCTTCTGTAACAGGCAGCTGATGCTATTCCCTCCTGAAACAATGGTGGGAAAGAGTGCTGGATGAACAAACCAAGCTTACACTGACATCCTTTACCTTAAGACATGAGTTTCAATAATGGGGTCGTTACTGTTCATCTAGTTTTATGAAAACTGCAGGTTTTCATATGGTATCACAATAAGAATGTGGGCAGCAGTCACTGGAAAGAAGTGAAGCTTCGCCTCTGTAAAACCGAGGCCCCACAAAAGGGATAGGAAGCAACAGCCTGCTAAGCCAACGAGAGTCTGGGAACACAGGGAGGAGACCGGAGTGCTGGATCATCTCAGTTCAGTGTAACTCACTGGAACTAATGCAGTCATCGACCAGCCGGCCACTATGTTCTCGGAATGACATAGTGGGGGGGGGAGAGAGATAGCATCAGCAGTACCAGCTACCATTTACTGAGGACTTTGTAGACACTAGTCACTATTAAATCATTTTAATATGCACTGATTTACTTAATGCTTGCAATAAAATTTAAAAATAAAATAATGAGGTAAGCACTACTATGCCCATTTAATAGATATATTTATCATGAAAGACAGGATAAGTATTTGCTTACAGCCATCTGAGCATGTGACAGATCTGGAGAACACCTTGCTCCAACCACTGCATTTTATTATTCCTTAGCCATGAGCAAAGGTGAAAGGTGAGGTGATTATATCCAGGAGCCTGGAATCATCACAAAAAGGCCACCAGCAAATACAACATAATAAATATATTATGAAATGCAGAGTGCCACACTGGGTTCCAGATGCCCAGTAAATAGCACAGATGTTTCTCTATATAAGTTACGAATCAGCTCAAAAAGAAGAATTAAGCACATTGGATAGTAACTGAAGATGAATGTCGTCATTGACACAGTTGGCAGAAAGTGGGGTTTAGGCAGCGGAAATAGGCTGCAGAATTACACAGCCTAACTGTTTCATTTTACTGATGGGGGGGAACCTGTCAAGTTTGGTACAAAGATGAGATGTACACATCTACAATAAGCTGACTTCAGAGAAAAGAGAAGACAGGGCTTCACTATACATGCAAATCCCACTGCGGACTTATGAAACAGGGCTGCTTTCCTCCTCCTCCCTCGCCATTCTCCCCCCCCCCACCTCCTCTGTCTTCCCCCTCCTCCTCTGGGGAAATAAAAGAGTGGGAAGCCATGAGTCTGAAAATCCTAATCAATAAGGACCATGGGATTTTTCTGATCTGGACTGCTTTTAAACAAGATGCATGCACTTGTGTGAAGCAATACTTAGACAGGTACAAGAACACAGATAAGACCGAGAAAAAAAAAAAAAAGACTACAACCTATCTGTGCACTTTCGACAACTTTACATACAATATAGTAAAATTAAAATTCAGGGTGATATTTGCTTTCAAGTAGGCTCAGACTTTTTAGAAGATAGAAAGGATACTGATCATCTAAGAATAGATTGGAAAATTTGTCAAACTTCACATGAGGACATCTGGGTGAACAATGCACATGTGAAAATTAATCAGCATCATTAGTCTCCAGTGAAATGCAAAATAAAAATACCAATACACATTCAGCAGGAGAAAGACAATGAAAAAGACAGGCAATACAGAGTGTTGGCAATGATGTACAGCATTAGACTAATCAGCCTGCCTCCAGGGTTACATTTTGCCAGTATCTAATAGAGATGAACATGGAAATAATAAATGGTCCAGAAAGGCTAAGTATTCAGTAAGCATCAGGGAGTATGTGTTTTTACCAAGAGGTATGCACAAGCAAGTTCACAGCCACATAACTGGTAAGTCACCAAGAATATTAAGCATCTGTGAATGGTTGTAATATATTCATATAATGAGATTGTGGGCAGCAATGGGAAGAATAAGTATAAATGACAGCAGGGGTTATGCTCCAAAAGATGATGTTGAGGAAAAGGCATCAGACATACTTCATTGAGAGTCTTTATAAGACATCACATTAGATTGGTGATGATTGTGGAGAAGAAGAAGAGGAGGAGAAAGAAGAAGGTTGGACAAACAGGTAGATAGTATTGGAGGAAAAGAATTGGATAGGGGCTAGAGAGATGGATCAGTTGTTAAGAGCTGCTCTTACAGAGAATCCAAGTTTGATTCCCTGCATCCATACCAGATCTCTCATAACTGTGTGTAACTCCAACTACAAGGGGATCCAATCTGTCTGTGTCCCTCCCTCCTCCCTTGCAGTGGCACTCAAGGACACATACTCACACTAAGATACACACATCCACAGAATACAACAAAAATTTTTAAACAAACCGTAAGATTAAATTCCTGCTTTCTCTTTTGTAAAGTTCCTCACCAACCATTTTAATCTATGGCATTAGGACATAGAAGCTAATAGGACCCAAGAGTGATGTGAATAACAGCACAGGGATGCTTATGGGGTACCATTCATTTAGTTTCTTCTATGGGAGTTTGACACATGCATATTGATCTATTTGTCATGATCCCTATATTGTAATTTAAATTGCATACTTTGTTTAAAATTATGTCTCATTTCAGTTTACTTTAAAAGAAAGCCATTTAAATATAAATTACATTATTCAATATACAGTGTATATAATAGATATATCCAATATATCTATGTCTAATTCTTAGAACATGTGGAAATGTCTGTCATACATAATAAAAAGAATATGTGAGTAAGTTTAAGATTATCAGGGTTATTCAGGCAGGTTCAATATAAGAGTGTGTGTGTGTGTGTGTGTGTGTGTGTGTGTGTGTGTGTGTGTGTGTGTCAAAGTGGTGTGGCATCATAAAGTTCTGACAAGTTATTATTGATTTTGAGGTTGGAGGATGGGGCCATAAGAAAAGATTAAAGAAAACTTCTAGAAGTTATGAAAGACAAGAGTGTCAGCTTCTTCATTTTAGACTTTATATTTCTAGAAGTATAAAGATAAGTTTGTGTTGTCTTAAAGTACTATTTATAGGAATGCATTACCATAACAACAGAAATCTAACACATTATCCCACAAATATTCAAATATACAAACAATAAACTAATAATGAGACAAAAAGTAAGACAAACATTCATTTATTATCTGAAAACATAGAACTACTGTGTGAAATACGTTTCCTATTAAATATGAGGCTGGAAGTGAATTGTCAGTAAAGCCTTTACATTCAGTGGGCTATATCAAAGGTCTTGAAAAGTTCCCATTAACAGCTACAGTTAGGATCTAATACAACCCCTAGACTGATATGTCAAAGACATGGTTACCTTCCTGTGGCTCTAGAAAGAGGTAGACCAGTTAAGAGGCAGGGCATGTCTGGAATGATAGTTCTTTGTATATTACATAAATCTGATTTAGCCAGGGAATCATCATCCAGCAGAGATGTCTAAATTAGCGTATTACTCACTTTAACATATATTATTCTGAAAAACTGTGACTTCCCTTCTGAATTATAAATGTAAAAATTTGGAATGTAAAGGAGGTAGAAGAGAAAATTTTAGGAGACAGCACTGAGATCTGAAATCCCAAAACTTTTACTTCTCTTTACATGGTTTTAAAAATCTGAAAATTTATTCAGGAAAGCACAGAAATATATTTTAACAATATATCATTGAGCTTTTCTTACTTTGTTTCATGTAGGGTTCGTCTCCTAACTCGAAGTGGCACCCTCCCTGCGTCTGGAGGGACATGAGAACTCTCTTGTTCCTCGGTGTTTAAACCTTGTTCTGGATCACTGATCACAGCCCTAAAGAGGAAGACACAAAATCCGGTGTCCAGCATGACAAAATGTGTGCTCACTTACTCTTGAGCAGTGGGAAAATGTCAAACACCAAATGCCAATTTGTCCTGTTGTGATAATAATGTTTGTCATATATGCATGTACTTGATTATTAAAATATTGTCCATAAAAGGTGAATGCAGTTATTTGTAGTTTTATCCAAATGGAACATAAGAACACCTGGAAATTCAGACGGGAAATGAGAGCCTCCAATCCCTCTCTTGGTGCTGTTCAGAGCGAAGGTGTGCCGGTTTCTAATAACACAGGGAGGAGTGTTGGTAAATAAGATCTGCTCTAGTTTTCTTTCTGTTTCTGTATAAACACTGACTAAAAACAACTTGGGGAGAAAAGGGTTTATTTCATTTTGCACTTTACAGTTTATGATTTAGAAAAGCCAAAGCAAGAACGTGAAGCAGAATTGAAGAGGAAGAATGCTTACTAGCCTCCTCCCAGGCTCAGGTGCAGTTACAGCCCAGGACACCTGCCTAGGGATGGTACCAATCGCAGAGAGCTAGGTCCTCTTACGTCAATTAACAATCAAGAAAACACCTCACAGACATGCTCACAGGCCAGTCTGATAGAGACAATTCTTCAACGGAGGTTCCTATGCGTATCAAGTTGATAACCAGATTAGCCATCGTAAGAGAATAAAATAATAGATAAGCAGTATAGCAAAAAATTGGATGAAGCAGCACAGAGAAGCAGTACATGATTTCTAGAAAGAAAAATGTAGCAGTCTGGGGAGATGTCTCAGTAAATTTCTTGCATGTCAAGCATGAGGGGCTGAGTTCAGGTCCCTGGAAGTCCATACAGGATGGGCATGGTGGTGTGCATCTCTAACCTCAGAGCTGAAGGGGACAGAGCCATGGACATCACTGGCCAGCTAGCTGAGCTAATCTGAGCTCCAGGTTCAGGGGAAAACTGTCTAAAAAGCCCAGCAAAGAATCATTGCCAAATAGACTGAGCATAACATCTGGTCTCCACACTCACATATGTACACATATCACACACACAGAAAATAAATATAAAAGGAGTCTGTGGAAGCATTAGAAATGGTGAGGAGAGGTTTGCACTCAGAGGAAAAGGAGAAAGACTGTCACAGTGAGATAACCACGTGTGAGACACCGTGGCATAGCTGGAGGGCTGCTGTGTGTGGCTGGGATTAGACAAGTCAGTTCAATCCTTGCTTCTGCCAGTAACACCTGTGCCTCTTCCTAGTTATTTGATGCTAGGCTATAGCTTCATCATCCATAGAAAATGTAATATCTCTCTCTCTCTCTCTCTCTCTCTCTCTCTCTCTCTCTCTCTCTCTCTCTCCCTCCTTCCTCTCTCTCTGTCAGATGGTTTCAATGAGAATGGCCCACATAAGTTCATGTATTTGAATGCTTGGTCCCCAATTGATGAAACTGTTTGGGGAAAAACTAGGAAGTGAGGAGGTGTATCACTAAGGGCGGGCTTGTTGGTTTTAAAAGCTCACCCATCCCGTTACCTCTCTCTGTCCGATTTTGGGGCAAGGATATAAGCTCTCAGCTTTTGCTCCAGCACCATGCTTCCCTGTACCCCAATAAACTCCAATAAAGTCTTTCTTCTATAAGCTCCCTTGACCATGGTGGCAAAACCAAAGGGAATTAGCAGGTTACATTTGGGGGGAGGGAGGCATGAGTTGGGGAAGGCATAAGAGGAGGAGTTAGAAGGAGGAGACAGACAGAGGGGGAATAAATACTGATCTAAATACAGTATTTAGATACGAAATGCTCTAAATTAATTAAATTCTAGAAGTTACAAATGAGCAAACACATTTTTAAGACGTGTCATGAGCCTTCAAAAACAAAACACAAATTAACAAGTAGAGAAGTCTGTGAACTGATATTGAGTTTCCTCAATAGTGGGAACATCCAGAAAAGCTTTAAGTTTTTATTCCTAAGTTATACTTTAGATATTATTTACTTGTGAAACCAAGAAATCATTATTTTAACTGAGAACTGAGTGGCATGCCGTCTCTTCTCTTTTCTCCCTCCCTCCCTCCCTCCCCCCCTCTGCACCCTCTTTCATGTATGCACACACACACACACACACAACTGTCCACTTCAATGGTAAGTGGACATACACAGAATGTTAGAGTTCTATGAAATGTTGACGAGTTATAGGAAATGCAACCCTGTAGTGAGAAGGCTCCCAAAGCATTCTGCCCTTGAGGAGACCAGGCTCCAAAGAGGAAGACATAATAAATAATGTAAGAGACTAAAAAGTAAACTACAGATTCATGATTACTATGAGTCTTTGCTAGTGTTTCTATTGCTGTGAAGAGATACCATGACCACAGAAACTCTTATAACTTTAACTTGGGTGGCTTACAGTTTCATAGGTGTAATCTGAAGTTTCTGGCCTGGTCTAGCCCTGAGATCCAGACCAGTACTCCCAAATAATCACACACAATCCCGTCTTATATTAATTACATGCTGTCTGGCCCATGGCTCAGGCATATTACTTGCTATCTCTTACTTGTAAACTAACCCATGATTAACAAAGTACTTTTTCTTAGAGCATTTTCATCTTCTTTCCTCTGCATCTGTCGGCATCTCTGCTCTGCTCTTCCTCTTCCTGGACTTTTCATAGTCTGGTAGACCCACCCATACTTCCTGTCTGCCTTCCTGCCAATCATCATTTTATTAAATCAATTAAATCATTCTATTAAACCAATGTAAAAGGACATAATCCAACTGCATAGAGGTTTGGTCCATTATCATCATGATGTGATATGGTGGCACACAGACAGACATGATGCTGGAAAAAGAACTGAGAGTCCTACATATTGATCCACAGACAACAGGAAGTGAGCTGAGTCACTGAGCCTAGCTTGAGCACAGAAGACCCCAAAGCCCACCCCCATGGTGACACATTTCTGCCATATGTACTCTAACAATGTCATACCTCCTAATAGTGCCATTCCCTATGGGAGCCGTTTTCTTTCAAACCCCTACACAATGGAAGAAGAAATAGTAAGTAGATTTAAAGTTATGAGCAAGAATTTATGAGTTACTTAGTAGATAATTTACTGGATATTTTTTTCAACTTGACATAAGATGCAGTCAGTGGAGACGAGCACTGTTGATGGGCCAAGCAGATGAGAGCTGAAAGGTTCCTCTATCTAGTGCCATGATGTCACTACTTTCCATAGGGAAGGGAAGAGGCACCTTTCAGACTGAGGTTGCTGGCACTTAAATACCATATGGAAGACCCATGATCAATCTCTAGCACCGATGCAGAGAAGAAAAAAGAGAATATGCTAATGTGGACAGCCAATAAACTATACATGTTTTGTCACACTACCATTTTTCACTTTATGTATATTTCGCACAGTTTTCTGAGGGATTTAAAAATTATTCACAATTCTCAACTCTACACAATTCATCCTGGTTACCACAGTGACTCTGAGGGTTACTCACTTCTAAAGGAAATGTATGATGCTCATCCTCATTTGGAAACCATAGCAACTGACTCAAGGGTAAGTCCTAGTTTCAACTTACATCTTACTAATCTCCTTAAACAATAGCACATCTTTGAATAGCAAGTTTTCTACAGGTGCTATGACAAAAAGACAATATCATGTGAAGAACAATATCATGTGAAGAATATAGGTCAGAAGGCAACTCTAAATGGTTCTACGGTGCCCAAAAGAAGCATACATTCCATTAGAAAGCCATCCTGGAAATCTGAGAATTAAATTTTAAAATGCTGTCTTCTAATTATATGTAATTCAAATGTTCCTTAAGTTATCTGAAAATAATTAAGTAATAATAAATAAATAATAAATAAAAATAATAAAGACAATGAGTAGAATTTTTAAGTATGTGTGTATATGTGAATGAATGAGCACATGCATGCAACTGGGCCTGCATGGCTGTGAATACAAGATCACGTGAGTGCAGATGTGTATGCAGATGTACACTCATGTGAATGGACTCCAGAGGTCAAGCTCTGGTGTTATTCCTCAGAAGCCACTGTTCTTGTTTCTTGAGACAGGGTCTCTCATTGGCCTGGAGCTCACCAAATAAAGTAGGCTAGCTAACAAGCAAGGCCCAAGGAACCACCGGGCTCCTCCCCTGCATGGACACCACAGGCACTTGCTACCACACCTGGATTTTTCACACTGGTTCTGAGGATATAAAGCAGGCCCTCCTGCTCATAGAGCAAGCTCTTCACAGACTCAACTGTCCCCCCAGCCTGAATGTTAAGTATTTCTGTTCATCCAAAGTGCTTTAAAAAATAACAACAAAATGACAAGTGCCAAGTGCGGTGAACAGAGACTTTAACAATCTGCTAGCAGCTATGCATTGGTTGACAAGCCCGTGGGTGCTTTATATGAAAAAGGTAGTTTCAGAATAGAGATCTGTTACGAGTGACTAGTCTTACCTGGATAAGTGGTCTAGCATCATTTGCTCTGCAACAATTTGCTTCTTCTTCTCTCCAGCCACAATTTCCTAAGAAGATAAAATAAAAACGTCATTATCCACAAAGCACAACACATGTTATAAATATGATTTTTTTTCTGATTTTTTTCCTTAAGTGCAGATTGCTATTGTTAATGTTAAATTCCAATTAGTAAATTTTTTTTTTAATTTGGTTTTTTGAGACAGAGTTTCTCTGTGTAACAGTCCTGGTTGTCCAAGGATTTACTTTGTAGAGCAGGCTGGCCTCTAACAGACAGACATCTCCTTACCTTTCCCTCCTAAGTGCTAGGATTAAAGGCATGTGTCACCACTGCCCAGCTTTTTTTTTTAAGACTTATTGATTTATGTCTTTTATGTATATAAGTGCTCCATCTGTATGTACACCTGCATACCACAAGAAGGCACTGGATCCAATTATAGATGGCTGTGAGCCACCATGTGGTTGCTGGGACTGAACTCAGGAACTCTGGAAGAACAGCCAGTGCTCTTAACCTCTAAGCCATCTCTCTAGCCCCATTAAATTTTAAATTACAATTTCCTAAAAAAGAATACACTGAAATTTCAGTAGACATCATGACTCATTTTCAACAAGGCTTCCTTGCATTTTACAGTCAGAACAAAGGAGGAGAAAGTGTCCTTAGTCCTTTTATCTATGAGCTACTGGGTGACACATCCTGCAATCCCCATCTCAACTTGCTGTAAGGAGATCCTCAACACAAACACACACACACACACACACACACACACACACACACACACACACATACACACAGAGAGAGAGAGAGAGAGAGAGAGAGAGAGAGAGAGAATTTCATCTAAACAAGTCACAAGTCACAGAAGAGAGTACAAACAGAACTGAAATTATTCAATTTTCATTAAAAAAAAAAAAAAAACCCTAAAGAAAGCTGATGATGTGGTTCAGCAGGCAAAGCCACCTGCCATTAATCCTGGTGATCTGAGTTCAAACCCTGAGATTCACAGGATGAAAGGAGAGATGTGATTCCTGTAAGTTGTCCCTGACAACCAGATGCTCACTGTGACATATGCATGCTCATATATACACATACTCACATATATTAGTTAATTAATTAATAGGAAAAATCTCATAGCAAGGCGCTACTTCAGGCATTTTTTTTTTTTTTTTTTTTTTTTTTTTTTTTTTTTTTTTTTTTTTTTTTTTTTTTTTTTTTTTTTTACAAACAATGAGTATTTGTTTCAGATGCCTTGAAAGTTCACTCATACAGACATGTACAAGACGGGGCACAACAGAGACACCACAGGACTGCTACAGCGAGGAAGTGAACCTTGGGCTTACTTAATGATGTCATTGTAAAGAAATGAAATCCATTCACAGCCAGATGACTTGGGATTATGGAAAGTACAGTATCTGTGGAATTCAGATACCCATCTCAAACACAACTTCAAGAGATAACAGTCTTGGACAGAATTTGGCCTTGTGAGTAGCTTTTGTTATTTTTATATGATAACTTCTCCCTCTAAACATAAACACCTGAACAATAATAGGCATGGCAAACAGCAAATCAGCTTGTGTGGTTCTCGGGCAAGAAGTATAGCAAATTCACATCCACAAAATAAAACAAAAGCATTGCATACTGATTCAACAAACAAACAAATGTCAACAAACAAACAAATGACTCTATTTGATGCTTTTTTCCCTCAAATCATCAATTCCCAACTTCTAGGTCATGACTACATGGAGGGAAATCACGTAGCAGATATTTACATTACAATTCATAACAATAGGAAAATTAAAGTTATGAAGTAGCAATAAAAAATTTTATGGTTAGGGGTCAGCACAATGTGAGGAACTGTATTATAGGGTCGCAGAGTTGGAGAATTAGGAAAGCTGAGAACCCCTGGCTTAAACTTATGTAGCTGAGTAAAGCACATTGCTTTGTTACTATTTAGACTCTCCAAAACACAGCTGGAAAGGTTGCAAGTCACCATATTGGTATTTTATCAGCCTTTATGACATGTCTAAAGGGGTTAATCTCTTGGCAGTTAGGGAGGACCAGAGGGCTTCACCTTAAAGCAGCTTTTTCCCCCTTACTACAGGACACCAGAGAAGTGTAATAATTATTTATTTATAACAGGCCTGGCCTAGGTAATAGTCATCAACTTGATTTAAAAAAAACAACATAAATTTAAGTTGTATATTAAAAGCCTGAAGAGAGAGAGTGTGTGTGTGTGTGTGCGAGTATGTGTGTCTGTGTGCATGTGCGTGTGTGTGTGTGTGTGTGTGTGTGTGTGTGTGTGTGTGTGTGTGCGCGCTCACATGAACATCTGTGTGCAGGTTAGATGACAAGTGAGGATTGTTCTTCAGATCCCATCTACCTTTTTGCTTGTTTTATTTTTTTGAGGCAGAGTCTTTCATTACCCTACAGTTCACCAATGCTTCTCAGCCTTCCTAATGCTGTGACCCTTTAACACAGTTCCTCATATTGTGGGGACCTTCCAATTGTAAAACTATTTTCATTTCTATTTCATAACTGTAATTTTGCTACTGTTGTGAACTGTAATGTAAATTTTGAAGATAGAGGGTTACCAAGGGTGTTGTGACCCACAGGTTGAGAATTACTAGGCTAGACAGCCACTGAGCCCCAGGATCAGTGTATTTTGACTCTTAACACTAGGATAACAGGTGTGTGTAAGTATACTCGGCTTTTTATGTAAAGAAAAATTACTCGACTCCTGGACTTTTCCAGAACTGGCTTAAATTTCTATAATATCAGGAATATATGTCAGTATATTATATATGTATTGTGTGCATGTATATCAGTATATTGTTAATGTCATATCAGTAGCTCATGAATTAGCATGTTATATATGTATATGTAGTTATGTATGTATGTACATAAACACATATACACACACATAAATGGTTTTGAGGGAGAAAGGAAAGGAATGGATGTTGTAATTAAAACATAATCTTAAAATAAACCAAAATACTGGGCTTGTTTTTGTGGCAAGAAAGTTGTGCCAATTCAAAGCATACTTACCTAGTGGTCAGTTAATACTCTGAGCAGAGTAAACTAAATTTTCACAAATTTTCCTCAGAAAATATACCTAACACAAACACTTTGTTCATAAAAACTGAGGATCCAATTTAGATATTGAGCAATTATCCTAGTCTAAATTTACTGTGATAAGGTCTTTATCCAATTATAACTGTAAAACCTTGGAGTGTAAATACCTTAATGAATTTCCAAATAAATGAAACTTCCGATGGCTTACCGCATCTGATTTCTTTGCACTGTTCCTTACACGGTTAGGGCTGTCTGCATAACCTTGTTGTAGGAGGGCTTTCCTATCCAGAGTCATAAGGCCATCCACACTGCCTTCTTCAACCTGATCACACTACACAATGGAGACGATAAAGAAACCATCAGGCACACATTCACAATTCCTGCTTTTAACAAAACCAGGGAAGACATAACCAGGCAATAGATCAAAGGCTGTTTAAGCATGAGGAGTACCAGCCTGTTTTAAAAAACAGGTCTTTCATCTGCTCAGCTAAGTGACCTTTCTGAGCCTCATTTTAGTCATAAATTGCAAATAACTATGGATACTATTTTGATAGATGAGAAGGTAAATGATTAATGCTTTTGAAGTACCTGATATACAGTAAATAGTAAATAAAAGACAGATATGGTCCTAATTATCATTGTGCAAATTGAGTCCTTAAAATTTTAATAAATGTGGATACGTTCTATGACAAGAAGATGAAATCCTGTGTGATATGAAGTCCTGGGCGAATATGTGCATTGACATGTCATAGGTATGTCAAGGACTAAGGCCTCAGCCCCATGGGAGGCCTCTAAGCCTTCCCCAGGCTACGTTCAGGGGAATGGCAAAGCCTTCCCCAACTTGGTCCAAGTGCAAATGTCCATCATATGTGCAGGAAATATCCACCATTCTCCATCTGGACGTTTACAGCCTAATGATTGTTCTCCTGCAGAGACCCTGCTCTATAGACCAGGTAAAGCTGCCTGCTGGTTCAGTCGCATATAATAACCCTGGCTCTTTGATTAACGGGATGAATAACCCTGCCTCCCTGTTCAACTCTATACGGTGAACAGGCTGAGCTTCTGGCTACTATGGATTTTCCTCTGAGAGCCTAGGCTACCCAATCTCAGCTTTACTGTGTGTCCACCTGTTCTCCTTCCTCCATTCCCTCACTTCCCCAGGCAGGTCGGCCCCTCCAGCCATGCAGAGCAAGGTCCATTCTACACAACCGTATATTCAGAAGTACTAAGGGAGACTTTGGAATTTCACAAAGATAAACACCAAAACTTTCTATAAATGTGAGAGATACAACCCCTTAACTAACTAGTCAAGAACCCGACAGAGTTCGGGAGTTTCTCCTCTGGGATTTCCTCACCCTGTCCATCTTCCTTGGAACGAAACACAGAAGAGTATAAGAATAATATTTTCTGTCTGAAAAATACTGACAATATGACTTTGGGCTTGTTGTGAAAATTAATCTAGTTGATATACGTGAAATACTTTAAATAGTCCTGGTTGATTGAAATAAATGTTCAGTGGTAAGCTTTCTAAATTAACAGAAGAGATGATATTTCTAAGACACAGACATTGTTCACTTTGAATTTCATCAATACTTCACAAGCGTTCACGTTACCTTGTTTCTTGGAGTGTCTCGTGTGCCGGTTGCTTTTCCCTTTTCTGCAGTTCTCTGAATGTACTGTTTATATCCCTCTTTCATTTCCCTTGAATATTGTTGATATTTTAGCTTGTACTTGCCTGTTGGTGCTGGCAAGTCCTCAGGTATTACGTCCTGTTCCTAGAGGTAAAACAGAAAGCATGCTGTCCACCAGAAAAGTATTTTTTCAAAATTTTTTTTTCAAAATATCTGTATTGATTACTTGGGAATTTCGCTTCATAAACCACGAGCGCGCCCACTTCCTCATCCTCCCAGATCCTCCACACAATCCTTTTCTCTCTCTCTCACACACACACACACACCAACAACAACACCAACACCAAAAAAAGAAAAAGTCCACTTTGTGTTTCCCATATGTTTACTTGAACACAGTCAAAGTCCCAGTGACCAGCTCTTAAAGAAAACTGAGTCCGTCTGACCCCACCTGCACCCCCACCAGAAGCCATTGGTTATGGAGAGCTAAACTTCAGCATCCTTATCACAATTTTTCAGAGTTCTCTTTAGAAGGCCAGAAAAGAAAGGGTTTTGTTGGTTGGGTGGTTTTTTGTTTCGTTTTGTTTTGTTTGTTGTTTGAGGGGAGGGTCCGGGGATGGGGTGGTTGGTTGGTTGAGGTTTTTGTTGTTGTTGTTGTTGTTTGGGGGGGGTTGTTTTGTTTTGTTTTTTCCAGACAGGGTTTTCTCTGTATAGACCTTGCTGTTTTGGAATTTGAGCTGTAGAACAGGTTGGCCTTGAATTCCATCTGCCTCAGCCTTCCAAGTGCTGGGATTAAAGGTGTGTTCTAGCAGGACCCAGAAAAGTATTTCTTTTTAAAATAGTATTTTTCTTGTTGGCATTGCCAGGCTTCCCATTTACTTTAGCACTTAGCTCCAAAAAGACTACAATAGTCTGTGTCCCAAACAGAAGGGGCATTTAAAATAATTAGCTCTGAGCACTGATCAGAGATGAACTGACCAAAATGGGCAATAGCCTCTGGAATCCTTTATTCTCTGTTCACCTGAAGGTCTGCTATGAAAGTCACTTGAAAGAGTTAACATCAAGGCTTTTTTCTTAGACATTTTATGTAGGTCTTTTATGTTCTGATCAAAATAGTCCCAGGAATTAGAGATTAACAATGCTGAGAGCACTGGTCACCATTCCTAGAGCATTGCAGTATCCCCCCTCCCCCAGGGTTTTGTCATCACTTGTCAAATTTTCATGGTAGCAAGAGACCATAGAGTCAATGGGCATTTTCTCTGACCTAGATAGGCACAGATTCTACTGATACATACCAACTCTTGGAGAGTTTTGAGGAGGTACAAGTATAAAAGAAAAGAAGACTAAGGCCAAATTTAGAGCAATAGCATAAATTTGAACATACAGATTCAGTGGTATTATTTATTATTACTATTATTATTGATTAAGCAAAATTATTTTTCTACATAGTATTCTAGGAGCTTAAAGTCTAAACTAATTTATGAAAAAATTAATCTTATATCATTCAATTAATAAGATATGACCTCATATTTTACATTTTTTTAATTCTAGAAATCCATACTTGTAATACAGAAATCCTGTAATCTGCCAGCTTTACAGGAAGTATTCAAAGTGTTCCAGTATTTGAAAACTATAAACCTATTGTATCTGTAACACTGTTGGAAACTTTTATATGCTTAGAGTGTAAACCAAGCAGAGCACAGACCAATGGGCAAAAAGTTCAAACTGAGGACAACCTTAAAGATGTGTACTGTGACACTGACATACATACTGACCACTTCATTTAGATGACGTTGACTATATGGTCTTTGACATGGCGTAACCCAACCCACAGCAGAAGGAAACTGCAGTGGCTTGAGATCAATGTGCATCGTACTGTGTGGGGCTTGCGAAAAGCTATCCTAAAAAATAAAATGGAATGATAAGTACATGCTTATAGGCACTTCAGTAGTCAAACATTTATTATATTAAATATAAAGTTAAAATTACCTCTTCGTCAGAGTCAACAAGGCTTCCCAGATCAAGTGGTGGAACCCTAAAAGAAATAATCTATACAGCTCATAAAATTTTAAGTGAGTCTGATAACAGAAAATCACTACCAAATACATTATCTACACAAAGTCACAACTGAGCTAATGGTGTGTTGACTACCACTGTACAGAAGGAAGTATAAGTTTTTTATTAATGTTTAGTAACTTTTCAAATTGATTATTAAATACAGTCATTATTAATAAGATATTATAAAAGTCTACAAATTAATAATTAAATAAATTATATCCAGAACAACAGTGGAGGTAAGGAGGGTCCACAATGACCAAGGCATTTTCCAGGCAGAACAATGGTTCAGATCCCTTGAAAACACATAAAAGCTAGACAGGTGTGACAGGTGCTTGTCACCAGCACTCAGGAGGATGAGAACAGCTCCGGAAGCAAAGATGCTCACCGCACACATATACAGACACAGAGGAAAAGAACAAGGCAATAGGTACTCAAAATCCATCTAGGGTACCTTGTGTGCTGCTGAGGTGAGCACGTAGCAGGTTAATAAGACCTATATCTGTGTCACATTAAAACTGCACATGTCCCTTTCCAACTCTGTTCACTTGATATCAGCAAGCACTGGATTGTTTGCATGGAAATCATCAAATACTATGAATCAAAAACTGATTTTACTAAAAAGTGGAAGGAGAAATATTAATAATGCAAATCAAATGAAATATACCATATATATAGCTGTCAAGTAGTGGGTAGCTATCTTAAAAAGGGTTTCTGTTGTTACTATGAAACACCATAACCAAAAAGAAAGTTGGGGAGGAAAGGGTTTATTTGGCTTATACTTCAGCATTGCTGTTCATCACTGAAGGAAGTCAGGACAGGAACTCAGACAGGGCAGAATCCTGGAGGCAGGAGCTGATACACCGGCCATGGAGGGGTCCTGCTTACTGGTCTGCTTCCTTTGCTTTGCTCAGCCCACCTTCTTATAGAATCCCAGACCAGCAGCTCAGGGATGGACCCACGCACCACGAGCTGGGCCCTCCCACATTGATCATTAATTGAGAAAATGCCTTACAGCTGGATCTCATGAAGGCATTTCCTCAGCTGAGGCTCCTTCCTCTCTGATGACTCTAGCTTGTGTCAAGCTGACACACAAAACCAGCCAGTGCAGTGCCACAAGAGAATATTCATCAATATTATTTTCAGAATTCAAAATTGGTTTTTACCAGGAAACCACTCATAACATTTTGTAGCAAATAAAAATATTAACCAACATTCAAACTGAACCTGGATCACTACAGCTGTAGGCTGATCACAGACATTCAAAGAAAACAAAGAATTCTATGGGTACAAATTGGCTAAAGAGACTTTACAATAGTAAATAGACTTTACAATTTTTTAGCTGTATAAATTTCTTGCTAATTATAATTTACTTAATAAAAGCTTTGATTAACTTAACATGCACTTAATTTTTATAATGGGCAAATAAAAAGGTATAGTTAGTACTTAATAAATTTTCAGCTGTAAAACATATTAGCAGACAACTGGAGCATCATTTGCTACACTTTCCTTGACGTGTTCCTTGCTACATAATCTATATTGTATGTTCAGTATACAAGCATAACTTTTTACTTAAACATAATTTATGTTTCATGTCTAGCTGAAGTTAAAGGTATATGATATGTAGAAACAGATAAAATTATTGACTTTATTTTTACTCTACAAAAAGTGCTAATATTAACATGGTGTGGTTCAACCTAGCAAATTACATGTTTTGTAATATAATTTTTTAAAAAAATAAACCTTAAAGTATTTTATACTTTTCAAATATGTGGAGCTATAATATATGACATATTCTAAATAAAAAATAAAACTTTGATAATATCAGTTACATTCTCCTATTCTTCAAGATAACAGTTTAAAATACAGGTATAGTTACTATTAGATAACTTTTATTATGCCAATCATAAAATGAAGATTGTCATACAGTTCTTTAATTACATGCATTTAGAGAAGGTATATTTACCCTGATTTATATATGTATCAAAAAACACTACAGAATTCCTAAATTCACACAGTTTTGTGATGTTATGTAGTATTATTTTAAATTACACTTGAATCTTAAAAGAAAAAAAATGATTTTTCTAAGAAAGAATTTATTTTTTCAGGAAAATGTGAGAAAATATTAAAAATAGAATATTATCCATACACCTACTATACTATTAAAAAAGCTTTTTCAATTCTGAAACTATAATATTTAGGTTTTCTCTATGCAGGCTTTTCTGCAGTTTACAATAAAATGTATACATATATAGTTTTTAACTATTCACGATATCATAAATATGTACCAGTTCAGCAATAAATATGTGAAGAAATATAGCTCACATAGGTATGCATGTATTCTGGATTGCCCACGATCTGGAAGTCCATCCTTGCTTTAATTGAGAGAGAGAGAGAGAGAGAGAGAGAGAGAGAGAGAGAGAGAGAGAGAGAGAGAATCAGCATGCATTGTACATTAAAAGATAAGTCATGATTGGATGCAATTAAGACACTTACATTTCTTTTCAGCAGACAACATAGAAAATATACCTCCCAAGAATCTCCTCATTATAATTAAGACACAGAGAAAATGATAACTAAGACAGCTGATGACCATCTTGCCAGCATTCTGTCATCTTGGGATAATGGGCCCTCAAACAAGACTGGAGCATGCAGGAAGACTGTTACAGCCAGAAGACTGGGATGTCTTCTGTTAGGTATATGACAGGGAAGCTGTATCCATGAAACCCCAGGGACATGGTTGTTTAAACAAGACTGGAAGAATAACAACGCTAGTTGACATGCCATCATGGGTGGAGGAAGTCTTTTAAGGCCTTTCCCCTACATAAAGAGCTACAGGCAATTAATCACTGCTGAGAGAGAGGGAGACAGAGAG
The DNA here is from genome assembly GCA_004025045.1 of Sigmodon hispidus. Taxonomy (NCBI): domain Eukaryota; kingdom Metazoa; phylum Chordata; class Mammalia; order Rodentia; family Cricetidae; genus Sigmodon; species Sigmodon hispidus. The sequence continues at coordinate 38,144 of PVIH01011686.1, read as the reverse complement.
ACATAAATACCCCTCTTCTCCAGGGAAAAGCGCCTGATGAGGTAACTAATCCCAAGTAGTTATATAGACCTAAATATACACAGATGAACAACAGTAAAGGGACTCAGCAGGTTACATTTATAAATTTTGCACATTATATTTCTTAATAAAGAGTAAGAGGTCATGTGGAAGGGAGTTTCAGGAGCTTGGGAGGAGCTGGAAGGAAGTGAGAGGAAAGAAAATGGTTTAAATATAGTACTAATATATGGAATTATCAATAAACAAATAAATAAAAACCACTATAAAATACTAGAGAAAAAGAGAAATTAATTGCACTTAGTTGTTCCCTGGAATATAAACAGTGACATCTTGGAAGTTGAGAAGATTCCTCACAATACAAATCCAGATGCCCTTCCTACATAATTAGTACAAAAGCATAAGATATGCTCTGTAAACATTTTAATTTAGATTTAAATACAAACGTAGCAAGTTCGTGACTGCTATATGAACCATAGCTGTGTGGCTTGACTCTGTAGCCATCCATAGTGTTCTTAACTTCTTCACCTCTTTGTACCAATTAAACATAAATCCACTAGCATGTCATAGAGGCAGCATTGTAAAGAAAATGATATTTTCTTCTTCCTTTATATTTTCTTCTTTCTCTTATGTTTTCTGTAAATACACGGGGATTTTTTAAAATAACAACGATAAATCAATAATCTTAAAAAGAAAAAATAAACTAAAACTAAATTAACCAATGGCAAACTTAAAAAATAATGATTATCTTCAATTTTGGTGGTGATGCCAGACTTTCAAATCTAGGAAACACTGATCCTAAATATTTGTGAGTATAAACAGTCATAAGAGCAAGACAAGAATGAAGGACACTGGAAGCAACTGAAGGGATTGTTCTATAAAAAGAAAATTACGTACTTGTAGTGAATTCTTTCGTCGAGAGAAAAGGCGAGGATAGCTCCTAGCTGCAGCCACACCTTTGACTTCCAAATCCATTTAAATGTATGTATTTCTCACGCAATATGCTGTACTTTTAGAAAGATACAATAAATGCAAAATGGTCATTCTTATTCTAATAATCCATACACAGTACTTTTCCATAGAAAGAAGTCATTGTGTTTAATGGCTATTGCTAATAATAAACCATTATTGATTTTAGAACCTGAAATCCCGATTGGTGGTGCAAATATATCATGCTCATAGAATGCCTAAAGAGGTCCATATCTTAATCTCTATGCTCTTTGAATGTGTCTCTTTGGATCCACACGGGTCCTTGGAAGAGGGATGCAGGAGAATCAGGGTGAGACAGAGAAGGTGGAAGATGGAGTCATAAATCTGAGAGGAACAGAGATGCTCTGCAGCTGCCACTAAAGATGGAAAAGATGGAGAACACTTTCTAGAATGTAGAAGACACAGGAAGTAATGACACTCCTTAACCCCATCCACCCGCCCCCCAGGACCACCAAAAGGAACATGTCCTACTGGTAGCTTACTTTCCACAGTTCCAGACAAAATTTGTGCACTGACTGCTAAGATTATAATATAATACATTTGTATTATTTGAAGCCAGTCAGTCTAGTCTAAGATTTTAGAGCAAAATTGGGAAACTAATAATCTGCCTATCTTCACTACCACATGAATTTATACTTCTTTATACTCATTTCTCAAGCAGTTAACGGAGTGGGTATATGTTCCACCTATGGCCTTGGAGTACCAGCCTCTAGGGTGTAGTTTCTTGGTTATCTTAAAATCTGGACAGCCAATTATGGATTTTGATACTGTCGGAATAGACTAATGAAAATATTTCTATCAAACTGTATAATTAGTAATTATGCAATGATATGAAAAAACACATTGTTTATTGAATATATGCAAATTGTTAATAGGTACAAAATAAAATTCAAACAACTCTGTCCTCAAATTTTTATATATTTTTATTTTGACTATATATTCATATTTGACATAGTTTATAATACTATGGGTATTGTTTATCTTGAAGTGTAGTGCCATAGAGATCTTTGTGCTCATAGACAAGCATGAGAGGGGACCTGGAAGGTTAATCACACAAGGTTCTGTATTCAATGAAGGAAGGCAAAACCCGTTTTCTGCACAAAGGAGCCTGCAGCTGGAGCAGATAGGCTTGCTAGCCTGAATTTTGTGCTGTGTGGGTAGAGACTTTACTGCTCCTGGACCCTCCTCCAGATCCTTGCCGTAAATTTTCCTCAGTCACTGGTTAACCTGTTTTTCTCTCTCAATCTTTAGAACCCATCTGCAGGGACCTCACAGAGAGTTTCCAAGTAGCCACATCTGCTCTGTATTTAGCTTACTTCTTTGCACAAGAAGATGTATGTATGCTTTGTTGTCTACACAGGATTGATTTACTCGTGACCAGAATAATTTTCATCAAATTGTGTTGTGCTTAAATATGCCACAAATAAGCCACTCGGGGTCATCTCCCTGAGGCTGGAGCCAACTCTGGCTGCTAAGTCATGCTGAGCAGCAGAACAGCCTTCTTGTCTCCTGATGCTGGTTCCTGGGATGATACCATTGAAGGTTACAGAGGCTCCTGTGAGCCTCGATTAATGTGCTTTCCCACTTTCTTTCCTTATATCAAACTGGGGGTTATTTTCAGGTTTTGTTCTTTTAAAATGGCAGGCTGGCTGTGACTGTCAGTTAGAAAAACTTATATTAAAATTCTGATTATTGCTGAGTTCCCATGACGGGATCTGGAGAAAGAATTTAATCTCACTGAGACAATGTTAATAATGTGTAAAATAGGCTGAACATCAGCACCTTTCTCACTGGTGGAATGAGGTGACACTGAGTAAATGGTAGCTGTCACTGTTATCTCACACCCCATGCACTCTAACCCAACTCTCCTGTACTTTATCTTTTTTGCCCTCCTCACCCGACCCCAGAGATTTCTCTTTAAAAAAGAAGAAAACAAAACACTCATCTTTGGGCCAGGATCCTATGATAATTGTAAATTCAAGAATATTTTGCAACCCAAAGTAAACATATTGTGAAAAGGGCACAAATCAGATTTGAAAATGATCCTAACCGCACTTCAAATAGCTCTCTTTTTGGTGACTCTTCAAATGAAGCAACGTTTTACATTCTAAAAGTCCACTTTTTGGTCACATCACAAGTTATTGCTTTTGTAGGGTAGGCCTATAGTCCATGGGTTCAATCAAGAACAACTTACTATACGGTTATCAACTGACAATCCGTGGTGGGTTTAACTAGTGCTGTTTCCCTAGCTCATGTGTTTGAATGTTTGGTCCAGAGATGGTGAACTATTTAAGAAGGATCAGGAGCTGTGGCCTTGCTGGAGGTGCTGTGCTTCTGAGAGTGGGCTTTAAGGTTTCAAAATCCCCCATCAGGCCCAGTGACACGCCTGCCTGCTCCCTGCAATGACGGCCGGCCATGAACTCACCCTTGAAACTGCAAGCAAGCTCCAGTTAAATGCTTTCTTTTGTGAGTTGCCTAGTGACGGGGTCCCTTCACAGCAATAGAACAGTAACTAACTCACAAGCCAGCGTTAAGATGGAGACGCTGAGAGACAATGTCCAACTTTCTCTGACACATTAGCAGCCTCCCAACTTAGACAGACAGAAGACTGTTTCCAGGAGCTGACTCTCCTTCCATTCTTGCTTCATCTCCCCTCCCCTCCCCTCCCCTCCCCTCTGCATCCCTCCTAACTCAGTATCTATTGTCGCTGTTCCAAATAACTGTGTGACATTTTAAATCACTAAACTTTGTTTGCATTAATAAGAAGAGCAAATATAAAATCCAGAATGTTCTGCTCCTATTGCTTCTCCAGTGTCATTAATTCTGAATTTTTATGTAAAATCACAACCACAAAGGCTGGTATTTATAGCCCTTCATATAACATAGATTCTTAATATTTGTTAATTAATAGACAAATTAATTCATTTGAAATGTCCATGTACACTTGGAATGTAGCCATGTTGGATTCTCTGCATCTAAGACAAATACAACATTAACATACAAGGCTTTCTGGAAACAATCCTGTTTGCAGCACAGAATAGCACCAAGTACTCTTCAGTAAAACTGTAAGCTTATGAAAGCCTTGACTACTGACACTGCTACCTTTATGTTTCAGGACTTAGGAGCAAACCTAGAAGAGGAGAGAATTCAGTCAATTAGGTAGAAGTTAACCCAGAATGACACAACAGAACAGTGACTCATTCAGATGAAAATAAGAGTGTTGACAGCAAATTGTTGATACAAGGGCACACTGGAGTCTGTCCATAGGCTTAGCATCTGCCAGCCAGCACCCCAAATAGAGAACCTAATGATCTGGACAGGGCTTCAAAAGCGAAAATCATCCAAGCTTCTGATTTTTACACTGAGCAAACTGAGACCCAGAAAAGTGAACTTCACTTCACTTAACCACACACCGCTTATCACAAAGCCTTAATTCATACCTAGGCTCTAGATAAGTTTCTAAAATTGGTACAGAGGCCCCCAAAACAACCTGTTGTGAGGACTAAAAAACATCTAAAACCTAAGCTTAATGATTCAAGAATAGATATTCTACGCAAATGGCTGAAAGTTGAGCTTTGGATTGCAGGTCAGTGACTGCAGTTGTACTGAAATACAGAACTTGAAAAAGCAAGTGAGGGACGGTAAGGCTCCTGGCCAACGCACCACTGTGAGCATGAGGTGCTATTGCTAGCCGGTAGCTATTACTGCTCACTAAGGTCTTTGTAGATCTTAACCACTGAGTCACCCTTTCACCCTTTCACCATTGCTTCCTAATGGTGACCATTTCCAACTCTAGTTATTATTGTTTCTCTCCCAGTGAAAGGATCCGTGACTTTTAATTACTTTATACTAATTTTAAGGAGTCAGGCCACAAGTGAATGGAGGGGATGTAAGGAATCTAATCTAGTTCATAAACAAGGAAGAGGGTGTGGATTAATAACTACAATTCAGTATTTAAATTGCAGGAAGGACACAGCAAGTCCACCTTGAATCCCTGGTGACAACCGACCCAAGATTTGAAGTCGAACACAAGGCTGTTTCTAATTCAATTAAACTCTTACTTCACAGTAAATGGAGTCCTCCAAGAGAAATTCACCTTCTCCTTCATCCAGGACCCCAGGGACAGGCTGGGACACATAGCAAAACCAAGTTCATCCAACCTAATAGGGTGAGCTCTGTGTAACCCAAACCCGGAATAGAAGGGCTGGAAGGGGTAAAACCAAGGTGATTCCACCAAGATCTTCCTTCCGGAGCTTCCCACAGGCAGGCCCCAGGGCAGTTCCCAGCAAACACAACAGTTTAGACCAGTCTCAGGTTGCTAAGCAACTGGGCTCTGGTTCACTGGGCTTCCTCTTTGCCTTCTCCAACTTCCTCAGTAATAGAAAGTGATTCATTGCCCAGTTCTAAGTTATTTCGGGGCCACCTCTGGGTCTCTGGCTGTTTAGCCCATCCTACCAGCTTGCTGGTCTGCATCCACACCCAGCACTCACCGGCAAACTCTTTCTCAAGTCTCTGGCTTTTGCTTTCAGAAAGAGCCTCCCAGCCTTGAGAACACTGCTGTGCCTTAAACCCTGGACCGGATTAAGAGCACAGGAGGAGACTCACTCACAGCAAGCTTCTCCTGCACCAGGAGAGCACCAAAGCCCGGCAAGGATCGCGGCCATTGGTGGATCATTCTTTTATAGATTCCTTTGAACGTTATTTCACAGAGCAATTAACATATGTCAGGACTCCAGGTAGGTATTTAAGGAGAAAGCAACATAAAAACATCCTGTAGCCCAGCCTACCCCCAATTTTCCAGCCTATATCTTAAGTATTTTTGCAACACTTTGGGCCACAACTACATGACCATCAAGGGACAAAGTTGAGATATCTGTAAAATTTGACTCCAATAACAATAGGTGGTATCATCACCAATGCACTGTAAGATCTGCAAATCTTATAAGGGTAAAAACTGTATTTTTTTCTAATGACAATATCTTTTGAAATTTTTAATTTTAAAGCACATTTAAAACAGTTTTGGATTAAAATTTCAACTCTTCTTTGAGGGTATAAAAATAGAGAGCTCACAGGTGGTGGTGGTGCTTAGGTGCCTGGCACGCTTGAAAAGGGGATTTGATTCTCATCCCTTCAAAATGCGAATGCAGTCGTTAATTGAAGCGCTCAGAAAGTGGTGGCAGGAGGATGCTGAGTCTAAGGTCATTCTCAGCTACATCCTGAGTTGAAGAACTGCAGAGTGAGCTGCATGAGACCCTAACACAAAAGCAAAACAAACACAAAACTTATCAAGATCCTTCTGTCTCACTCCCCTCCCACAAGGCTGCTGTGATTGGCATACATATCTAAGCCTTCATTTGTACACCGGTGTTGGGCATTCAAAGTGAGGTCCGCAAGATGCAAAACATGATGCAATGCTACCCCGCTGAGCCATCTGCAGCCAATACAAAATGTTCATTTGAAGTTTATGCTTTACTTTCAATAGTTATTTGCATATTTACTCTGTCTGTCATGTATTTCACATATACCAAGCACACACAATCTGCTAATGTGCCAAAGATTAGAAAAAGTAAGATATATAAGCCTATGGGTCACTGCCTCTTAAATAATTTACAGAATGCTTCTTAGGCTCTCTATACATACAAAAGACAAATAAGATACAAATGTCTGTGGCCAAAGGTTAAAACACATACAACATGATATTAGCACCCTCATTTCTTCATTCAGTTAACAAACTTTTATTAAGAGTTCAAGTACCTGTTTAGGTACTAGCAAAAATCGGTGGAGAAAATAAAGCCACAGTTTATAGGGAGGAGACAGTCTGGATAGGCAGGTGCTAGAGAAATGGAGAGCATTTCAATTAGCAATTGATTCCGTGTAGAAATATGTGTGCTCAGGCTGGAGAGATGGCTCAGAGGTTAAGAGCACTGACTGTTCTTCCAGAGATCCTGAGTTCAATTCCCAGCAACCACATGGTGGCTCACAACCATCTATGATGAGATCTGGTACCCTCTTCTGTATACTGTATGCATAATAAATAAATAAATCTAAAAATAAAAATGTGTGCTTTAGGAAGGAACTGCAGAAATGTCAGGGGAGAATTGAGAAAGCAGGGAGCATCCTTGTCTGGCTGAGAGATATTGCTGAATCAAAAAAGTATACAAAAATGGAGCCAGAGTATCAGCCATAGTCTGATTATAGAATGGTAGAGGCATGGAGATATATACACAAGTATATGCATGGACCTAAAGTCTGTCTGAGTACTTAAGAACGCATACCTATATTTGTATTGGAGTGTGGAATATGAGAAATTCAGCTTGCCTGTGCGTGTGCGACACCACAGCTTGACCCTTTGTCAGCACCCTGTTACAATCCAGACTGCACAGTGATAGCTCTTCAGAAAGCAATTTGATTTGTTAGAAAAGTGTGCACCAGAGGGCGCCTCAGACATTCCCTTAAATAGAATGAGTGGCTCAGAACTCTGTGAACATCAGTCTCCATAGCAACACTGAAGGCAGGGACAAAGTCTGCTGCTCACTACACAGGACAACCCTAATCAGAAGGCAGAGCCTGTGTAGGCTGTAATCCCAGTTCTGGCATCTTTACCAGGGATATACTCTTCATCCTTCCATGGCACTGACAAAGAAACTTAATTGCTTCTGGATATTAGGTTTCTGTTTGGTAGCCAGCAAAATTTCTCAGACATTGGGAAAAGATCCCGAGCTGCCAACCATCTATGACAAGAAATTTATAAAGGATGTCATTGATGGCCATAATGAACTGAGAGGTCAGGTCAACCCCTCTGCAGCCAATATGAATTATCTGGTGAGAAAGGGGACCTACCTGGGTGCTGTCCAAGACAACCAGTTTAAACAAGCGAGGGCTTTTAGATCTTGTCTGTTCTTTTTTGTCTTTGACCTGCATCTCATATGATCCCTCAATTAAATAGGCACATCATTTATATCCCAGAGCTGGACAGGCAGTTATGCAGTCTGGGAGCACTATAGGAACAAAGAAAATTAACATTTGAAGGGCATCAAGGACCACTGAAATGTGGTCTAGTTGCACTGTTAACTTTCACTATGAGGGACACCAGGTGAAGAGCTCTCTTAGTTCAAGAGACCATGATAAAGAGCTACTGAGAGGGGTTGTTGATAGAGAACAATGAAGGCAGAGGTAAAGGGTGTCACTCAGTGATAGGCCTGAGTAGTTACTGCACATGGTGATGTCTGGTGTCTTCATTTGGTTTTTATTGCTTAGATAAACACATCACCAAAAGCATCTGGAGGTGGGGGGTGTTATTTATCACATACTTTAGAGCCCTTCATGAGGGGACCTGAAGCAGAAGCCATTAGAAAAGGCAGTGATAGGTTCCAGTTCTACAGAAGAATCACAACCTGAGTAGTTAATGCACATGGTGATGTCTGGGTGGGGACTCAAAGAATCTTCAGGCAGGAATTGAAGCAGAAACCATTAGGAAACACTGCCTACTGATTTTCTTCCCATGGTGTGCTCACCTTGCTTTCTTACTCCACCCGGGAACATGTGCCCATGGTTGGCACTGTCCCCAGTAGCCTGCCTGATCTTACGTCAATCATTAATCCAGGAAATGGCCTACAGACGTGCTACAGTCAATTTGATGAATGTAGCTGACCATTTGAGGTTCCTCACTTTGGATAACTCTACTTTGTATCAAGTTAACAAAATAAACTAAACAGGCATCTAGGTAGCAAAGTATGTGGTTAGTCTTGATATAAAAGAAGTTGAAGTAGGAGAAAAATAGCAAAAAAAAGCAAAGTTATTCTAAGGAAAAGTTGGTTGAGGCCTTTGATGTTAGAGCGATACACCTGTTTGATTTTTCCCAGGACAGGTTAGTTTGAAGGGCCATTGTTAGTCTTTACTGAGACTGGGTTGGGGAGGTCCCTGGGCCTTACCCTCTCCAATCTCTGTGTCCATTGCTTCTCATTCTCCATGAAGAAGCTCCTGGTGTTTGCCTCAAGATTGACCCAAAAACATGGCGCCATGTGACCACCACATCCTAAACCCTCAGAGTGGTGATTTCAATGCAATTTCTTCAAGTTGTTTAAGTATTTTATTGTAGTATTAAGAAAATAACTAAAGCAACAAACACTTTTTTAAAAATATGTCTTTAAAAGAGCTAACATTAACTAAAATTTATCACATTTATAAGAATGTTTTTATGGTAAATATGTACTAATCAATTTTCTTTTTTCTTATTTTTTCAGTATTGGGATGAGAAATTAGCAAAAGTGGCCAAGTCGTGGAGTAAACAGTGTAAATTTTCCCATAATCCCTGTACTTCAGAACAACATGGATGCCTTAAAGATTATGATTTTCTTGGAGAAAATATATATTTAGGTGGACAGGGAAATTCACCAAAAGTTGTTGTTTCTCTTTGGTATAATGAAAGTAAACATTATAATTTTGAGACTAATGCCTGTTCTAATATTTGTGGCCATTATACACAGGTATGTACTTGCCAGGTTTTTAATTAGTTCTTGGGTGCATTTTAATCACAAGAAACATTTTTTTAGTATTTCCCTTTTACATTCACTTAAAAACCTCCATTTTATTGGGTATTCCATGTTCTGAGTGTAGTATTTACAATTTTTAAACAATGTTACTCTATTGCCATTTTTTTTTTACATTGCTTACAAGAAGCTACTGTAATTTTCTTGTTCAGCCAAGTGTCTATTCCACACCTATGAATGCATTTATTTCTTTCCAGTCTTGATCATTTCTACATAAAGTGCCTGAGACATCTTCACATTCCTTGCGCTATAGGATCTTGAGCTTAACATTGTTGGGTTTTTTTGGAGTAATTAAAGGGTCTCACTACCGGGTATCACAGTAGAGTTTATTAACAGGGAAGCAGGCACACAGGAAAAGCAGAAGAGAAAGAGAGTGAGTTTTGCATGAGCATTTTCTTTTGAGAGGGCGGGTGGGCCTATGGTTACATAGCCATGCCTGGGGTCCTGACAGCTGCTCTGCTCCATCCAGGGTGAATGCCAGCACATGTGCTGTCATGCTGCCCTGCAGGAGGTCTGCAAGGCCAATCAGGAATGCTTATACAATTGCAAAACATGGGTTGCTGTTTCTTAGTTCCCTCTCCCTTCGCTCTTTCTAGTGCCCTGCTACCAGTGTTGAAAGTGTGCCTGAGCTATGCCAGTTTAATGCTTGTATTAGTTTATGGAAGTTTTCTGTGGTCTATTTGATTACTGTGCCCTTCACTCATAATCATTTTCTCCATACACCAATGCCTCACTAATTCAGCTTACTTTCTTTTTCTTTTTCAAATTAAATTATAATCAGAACAGATTCCCTCATCCCTTTCCTCCGACACTTCCCCCATACCCCTTTGCTATCTCTCAAATTTATGACCTCTGTTTCTTGAGTTGCTATTACATATGTATGGGTGTCCCTAAATATATAAATATTTAATATATAAATATTTAAATATATAAATATATCCTGTTTGGTCTGCATAATGTTACTCATATATGCATGATTTCAGGACTGACCACTTAAGAGTGCATAACAAATTTGGGGTTCTTCTCTTGGGAAGACTATTTCTCCTACTCTTAGAATTTCTTAGTTGCCTGTAGATCTTTGACTAGAGGTGAAGTCCAGTAAGATTCCTGACTTTCCTATAGCATGTCTATTGGTGTCTTCATTCTTCCAGTCTTATTTAGGGATCCATGTTGATAAAACTCAATGGCTTATACCTCCTCTCCCACTGTGATCATCTCCACAGTAATGATCTCCATCTGTTGCAAGGAGACGTTCCTTTGATGAAGGGGCTATCCTTCTCTATAGGTAGTAGGATGAATATTCAGAACGCAGTTAAGAATGATGCCACTTTAGGAAAGTCCCAGTTGTAGGTTCTAGTCCGAGATCCATGACTTCACTCTCTAGGTAGTTGGCTGTGATTCCAGGAACATCCAGGATTTCCTTCTTGTTGATCACTCCTTAAGTACAATTGAAGAACTGTTGGTTGCTACCAAGTTATATATTCTGTACATTGTTGTTTTCATTCCTAGTCTCATGTCGATGTTTCTTGTAATATGCCTATGGAGAGAATTAAAGTATGTTTCCTAAGTTATCTAGAAGAAATTATGATTTTAGTCATGTGTTATGTTATTCTTTAGTTATGAAGTCACCCTTTGATTTATGAAGGAAATCCATATAGATTACCCTTATGAAAGGTGTCTTAACAAAATATCACTTAATATGTTAGATGTTGGGAAAAGGTAATAAACACATATATGTATATAGTAACATAATTAATATTATACAGACCCTTATAATGAATTGTTTACATGTATTGTCTTAATATGATACTACTTAATTTCTATTCTTATAGGTAGTTTGGGCAAATTCACTTAAAGTTGGATGTGCAGTTTCAAGTTGTCCTCAACTCTCAGCTGAACTATTTGTATGTAATTATTCACCAGCGTAAGTTAATTTGATTTTTTTACAAAATGTTCTAAATTGATAACAAATATTTACAAAGCTGAGTGTGGTAGAGCAAACCTTTAATTCCAGCATTCAGGAGGCAGAGGCAATTGGATCTCTGTGAGGTCTGGGGCAGCTTTGTCTACATAATCAGTTCCAGGCCAGCCAGTGCTACATAGAGATACTCTATACCAAAACAAAACGAAAAACCCAAATATTTACAAAACAGAATCTTATGCTACAACTTTAAGTATTTTTAATGAAGTCTAACTTTACAAAACTAATTTTAAAAATGAAAACAAAATGGTACCAATGCATTGCCTAAATGAAAAGCCTTGCCTTGTATGAATTATTTCAACATAAGAATAGAAATGATAGAAATTGCTTCTTAAATTTCAAAGTAGATGCTGGGAAGATGCCTCAATCAGAAAAATGTTTGTCTTGAAAACATTAAGACCTGAGTTTGGTCCCTGGCACCCACATATAAGGTCAAGCACAGTGGGCATACATGTGCCCAATAGACAGTCAGAAAGATGCTGATGCTTGCTGGCTTAGACAAGTCACAGGGTCCGTGGGAGACTGTCTCAGAAAACATGCTCTAGAGTGAGTGAGAAAGACACCCAACACTGGTCTTTACATACATGTACACATGTACATGGACACAGGCAAAGGCAATATTAAATAAACTGCCATAAGATTACCTAAATGTAAAGCACAAAAAGGGTAACAAATGCACCTGTAATGAACATTAACAATGGAATAAGAAAAAACTGAAATCATTTTCTCATGAGCACTTTATTGAGGAAACATGTAATTTTTAAATGCCCTATAGGTGAATTCTTATTCAAATGAAAATGTCAATGTAATGAGGTCTAAAAATAAAATTTTAGAATGTTAACCCAAATAATCTACTAATATAAAATGAATATTTAAGCAGGTGGTAATGGGATTCTTCAACAAACAAAAATTTTAAATTTAAAGATTTGTAAATAAAAACAAAAGAGAATACATAGAACTGATAAAAGAAGGTAAGATATGGGATGGGGAGATGAAAATGTATGTGTCTATTGCTGTTCTTTCTTCTGCTTTTCACTAAGCATTTAAAGCAAGAATGACAACCATTTACCCAGAAGTTCAGCCCAAATACAGTTTCTCCAAATAACAAAAGGACTGTGTCACTGCTGTCATGCAGCATTGCATTTCTTAGGAAGAAACTGAGAAAGGCTGACCATTGACAGAAATCACTAGAGGACAATATCACTTTCTTAAATGTCAGGCTTTTGGAGAGAAGAAAGGGGCAGGAGGGCGTTGGGGAAGAGAGAAAAGAAGGAGAGAAAAAAGGTAGAAAAAGAAAAGTTATGGAAGAGGAAGGAGAGAGCCTGAAAAGGGGGATGTTTTGATGATGGTTTCTTACTACGTAGGAAATGAATCTTCTACTGAACAATAGATGCTTTTTTTTTCTTTTTAACATTAGTGACTTACTGAAAGACAGAAACAGCTTTCATAAATGTAAATTTTAAAATGTTTTTAAAAGCATCATTGACTCATGAATATTCTCTGTTTTTGCAGAGGTAATTATATAAACACCAAGCCTTACATAAAAGGAGAACCCTGCTCCAAGTGTGAAAAAAAGTTCTGTGACAAAAATCTCTGCCGTAAGTAAAAAGGAAAACATAATGGTATTTAGACAGTAGTGTTTCCACAATTTCATTATTATTATTTTTTACATATGGACCCTTCTGTTTTTAACTTCTAGATGACTTGCTTGTTTCTACAAAACAATAAAGTGTTCACCACCAATTATATAGGAATACATTTTGATTGGATGAATACCCCCATAGTTGGCTAGTTTTTGATTCTTACCCTTTTAAGGAGCCTGTCAACCAGCTCCCAAATATATCACACATGGAGACTTATTCTTTCTTATGAACATCCAGCTTTAGCTTGGCTTTTTTCTAACCAACTTTTCTTAAGTTATCCTGAGTATCTTTTGCCTCTAGGATTTTGCCTTTCCCTATTTCTGTACACCTTTCTTTACTTAAGACTCTGTGGCTTGCTGTATAGCTGGGTGGCTGGACCCTGATGTCTTTCTCTTCGATCTTTGATCTTCTTTCCAGGTTTCTCCTCCTGTTTGTTTTCTCTGCCAACCAGCCCCACCTATCCTTTTTTCTGCCTCAATATTGCCTGTTCATCTCTTTCTTAGACCCATAAGGTGTTTTAAACAGGCAAAGTAACACATCTTCAGAGAATTAAACAAATACAATGTAAAAGAATAATAAAATAAAAAATAATCCAGATGTCAACCCACCAGATGAATAATTCTCTGGTGGAGGAACCCTGTCAGGCAAGGCTTGCATGGCCCAGACTCTGAAAGGCTAATTTTTTTGTCTGCCTGTAATTTCACATGGGAAAAACAGCTATAGTAGCTCCCTATTACCATTAATCTTTATGTAATTTGTACATGTAATCTCATGATTTCATCCCAATCTTATGGGCACATATACTGGTGAATGGCCAGGAAGATGAGTTCTCATTAAATTATGTAATTTTGATATATAGGAAATACTAGAATATTCTTCATAACGGTACCTATGGTTCCACGTAGCCTGCAAGACACTTAGAAGCCTGTTCGCTATAATTCACTAAGATGACACAACATAAAAAATGAGATCATTATGACTAGATCATTAGTGGGAATCTCACAGATTCAATTCAAGGATGGAATTATAGAATGCCTGGCTTTAGTTCTTCAGAGACAAAAAGTGACCTGAATTGCTTGTCAGCTTCCTCCACCAGGTCCAGCTGATAACAGGACCAGCAACATTTCTTACCAAACTTTTAACAATCAACATGCTACACAAACTTCTAATCTCAGTTTATGATATAAAACTCAAACTACAACTATTTATTTTTTTAGATCCCAAATAACAACTAATCACGTAAGTCCAGAGAGTGTTTTATGTCCAGCTAATTGTGGATGCACCGCCTAGGAAAGAGTCAAGCACCATGTCCCCACCTATGTGTTACCATGATAAAAGGTCTTGGTTCTTATCATCTCTCAAGGAATGTGTTATGACCTTGAGGGGTAGTCTTATAATTTTTCTTATTATTGCAAGGAGTCTCGGTTTGAAGTGTGTATATAGCTGTTTAGAGAGAAGAGATAAGAAACTAAAGCTGAGAAGGGGGGGTGGGGGGTAGGGGAGGGGGGGCTCCTTTTGTAGCCTGAGGCTGTGAATTGGGTTCAGGTGAGGATTCATTAGCTAACTGGCTCCTGCTAGGGGCTTTCCAGACTAAAGTGGGGTGCCAGTAACAACGGGTCAGACTTTTGATTAGTTAGTACCAAGGTGAAAATCTTTTTTATTATTATTTCTTCCTGGCATGTTTGGGCTAGTTTTGTGCAAGGTCCCGTATGGTCAAGCTGTCCTGGTTCTGTGCCCTGGAATGTCTCCTATAGAGGAGGGAAGCCCACCACCAACCCTGGAACGTGCAGCTGGCCCAGGAATGATGGTGGTATATTTTGACTAGAGCATTTGGTGGTCAGTTAGCAGGCCAGGGTGGTATGGATTCTGCAGTTGGAACTTAGGTCATGCTGCCCCTCTGTAAATAGCAGTTTCTAGCAACAGTCTCTGGGAACTGAGTGAGGGACTCTTTCTCAGGGCTCTGTCTGCTTTAGTTCTGCATAGTTCTCTAAAATGGAAGACTCCTTTTAGTCCTGGACCCCACCTGGATTGGAATGTGTCCAACTCATTCTCTCTTAGAACTGGGGAAGCCCCTGCCAGGAATGTGGAACTGAACTGTATTTTATCTCTATGGATACTAGAATACAAAATGGCATTTCTTGAGATAAGTTTACTCTCTTCAATATCTTATGCAATCATGACTTTCTTTATTCCCCTACATTCACTATGAGGAGAAGCTCCTGAGATTAAAATGGAGAGTATTATTGTCCTGTGGGTTTAAACATAAATACTTTGGAGGCACATTGACATTATGCCCATTTAGTTAAGCAACAATGGAAATATCCCTTACAGAACCTGTAATCTCCCTGCTATGACTTTTTGACCAGGTTTCCAGTACCATTACAGTACCACACATAGATTTTCTCCTATGGAGTAGATCTAAAATTCAATCACAGAACAGTTGCTTGCCTCTGTAATAACAGTTTTACCGTTGTATGGGTGGAGTGTGTACATCTTATCTGGCAGGTTGATTTCCAGATTGTTGAACTCAAATATAAAAGACTGTGTGATGACTTTTCTACCCATCAGCCTGCTAATAGTACCTTCATAGATTGAAAGCTAGCCAGTCGTAAGGAAACATCTAAATCACCTTAAACTTGTTTTCTCTGTATCATGCATCTGAATGTGTGGTATCTTCAGTAGTAGAATGTGGTCATATATCTCTAATGAGAAACCAAAATGAATGAAAAGAGCCTGGATTGCTTGGGGAGCCTCTGGGACCTCCCTGACCAAGTATCATGAGGAGGCATCCTACCTCTGGGTCCTGAGAATTTATTTATAGAGACACTTCTAGAAGCAGCCTCTCCCAGCTTTAGAGACTACCTCACTTCAAGCTCTCATATATGTATATGTTTGGTGCAAGGCAGTATGTTTTCATATGGCCTTATTTTAGTTAATCATTCCCCCACCCATTCATTTACACTATTTCCCAACCTCTTCCCTTTTAAAATTTTTATTTATAAAATAAAGTCTTTTTTATCCATGTATCCCCTTGTTCCAACTCCCTTTCCCCTCCCAACTCCTCCTGGTCAACCTTCAGCCTCCCTCCTTCTCATCACCCAATTCCCTCCCCAGAAAAGGGCAAGAAGTCCCAAGGCAGATCAGCTCAGCATCCACTCCAGGCAAGTCAGATTTCCTCATCCTAATAGACAGAGTAAATTCATTTACTCTACCCCCCAAATTCCTCCCTTCTTGAACATTTCCACCACCAATATTTTTCCACCTTTCTTTCATATTTCTTACATTCTATTAGTCACTATCAGTAAATCATTACCTCATGATAAATGATCTCATAATAGTTTCTGAGGTTCCATGGGTACTCCAAATTGCAGACACAAAAATTAGAGACCTGAAACTAGAATTCACATATGAAAGAGAAAATATGGCATTTATTTTCCTGTTGTGGGTCACCTCATTCAATGTAATTATCTCCAGATCCATCTATGTATTTGAAATTTTTATATTATTACATTTTATAGACAAATAAAATTCCATTGTGTATATGCAGCACATTTTCATTATCCAATCATTAGTTTACAGGTAACTAGGCTGGTTACCTTCCCAGCTACTGGATATAGGATGCAATGAACATGGCTAAATAAGTACTTCTGCCACAGGATATAGAGTCCTTTGTGAGTTTGCCCCATACTGGAATATCTGGGTCATACAACATTTCCATTCCTAGCATTTTTAGAGATCTCCGCACTGATTTCCACAGTGTCTTCACCAATTTGCACCCCCTTCAACAGTGAATATGATTCATCTTTTTGCATTTTTAGCAGCATTTGTCATCATTGAATCCCTTAATGATTGGCCATTTTGACTAGGGTAAGATGGAATGTCAAAGTAGCTTTATTTGGCACTTCCCTAGTGGCTAATGATGTTGAATACCTTTAGAAGAATTTTTAGCCATTTTAATTTCTTTGAGAGTTCTACACTCAGATTTATATTAATTTGCTATTTGGCTTATGTTTTCAATTGATGATTTATTTCTTTTTGTTGCTTTGATTTTTCAAATAGTCTTCATACTTACCCTCTGTATAGCTGGTAAATATTTGTCTCCAGTTCTAAAGATTACTTCTTCATTTGCTTGTTTCTTTTTCTATTTATATGACATTCAAAAAAACCAAACAACAAAATGTCTTTGTGTGTGTATCTATCTGTGTGTGTGTGTGTGTGTGTGTGTGTGTGTGTGTATGTGAGAGAGAGAGAGAGAGAGAGAGAGAGAGAGAGAGAGAGAGAGAGAAGGTCTCATGTATCTTAGCCTAGCCTCTAACTCTGCAACTTACAACAACCTTCATTTTTTGACCTTCCTGCCTTACCTCCTGAGTGCTAGGATTACAGAGATAAACCACCACACATATTTGTACTGGCACAGGGATCAAATGAATGTAAGGCAAGCACTGTACTGAGTAGCAGCATCCCCATTCCAGGGCTTTTAAAATTATTCCTTCTATATTTGATATTAAATCTATAAAAATTAATCTATGTTTGTAGTTGTTGTGTTGAGTACCTTTGGAGGAAAATGAACAACCAATTGGAAGAGAATGATAAAAAGACTTTCCAGTCCAATGCACAGAAAGCAAGAACCATGGTCTGGGTGATAATTCAGCAGACTCCCATGCTCATGAGTTCTGAGTTAGTCTATGCTGAAATGATATTTTATTATAAAATATATTTGAAATTATCACATAAGTTAGATTTAATAAAAAGGCGGTTTTTTAAAGTAATGTGCTATTTACCTCTTATTTGCAGTTCATATTCTCTAGTCAAAGGAATTTAAAAATAACTATGATATATTCACATTTTTTACTTCCATTTTTGCCAGAATCACTGCAGACTCCCATTTCTCTTATGTGCTGATATATGTATGTATATGTGTATTTATATTTATGTTATATATAATATCTGCTTTATACAAAAACAATAAGGTCAGATCATTCTTTTCCTTCAACTGCTCAGTTGCTTTTTTTTTTTTTTTTACAGAGAAGGAAAACCTTCATCAAAATGATGTAACTAAAATCCCAGCACTACCTAGCTGCTGCTTTCTCACCACAATTTTTACTGTTCTTTCTTTGAAATATACAATAAGCTTCATTATCTCCACCCCCAAATATTACACTTCTTTCCCCAGTCCCAGTCCCCAGTCCCCATATCACCACAGATCTGTGTGTAAGTTTAAGGCCATGCTACTCACAGTACTCTCTGCCTGTTGGTATAAAGTATCTTTGCCAATACAATGGGTGTCTGGCATCCAGAATTAAGAGTAATTGTCTTCCCCTTGAATAAATATTTTGTAGTTATTTAGCTAACCTACAAGATGCCAAAAACTTTAGCCTTTTGCTGTACTGGAAACCCCTTAGTAGGTAGAGGTATTCACACTCTCTTAACGGAAAGTGACTGAGAGAGAGGTTCTTTCTGTAAGTAGACACCTTTTTGTGTTCCATAGTAAAAGAGCTTTATGAAACACAGCCAAGATACTGAATCCTGAACATTCATGCTCACGTAAAATTAATATGAAGTTATAAATTAGGACTGTGGATGAAGCTCATTGGTGCACTGTTCTTTCAGAAGATCCAGGTTCAGTTCCCAGTACCCAGGCAGGCAGCTCACCATTGTCTGAACCTCCAGTTTCCTGGTATCCAATATACTTTCCTGACCTCTGAATTTACCTGCATAAACCCACACTCAGGCATAAACATAGACACGTAAATAAAAATAAAATCTTTAAAAATGATAAATTTGGAGAGAAATACCATATGGGCTACTTTCATAGAAAACATCAATTTGGGTGTTTTTTAAAATTTTAATTATGTTTTGAAATGTTCACAGTAATGGTTTTGGATTTTCAAAATACATTTCTTACTATGTATTGATCAGAAGGCAACAGGAAGTAGACCGTCTCACTGGGCGTGGCTTGAGCATACATGAGCCTTCAAAGCCCACCTCCACAGTGACACACTTCCTCCAGTGAAGCCACACCTCCTAACAGTGCCCTCCCTTTGAGTTCATGGAAGCGAATTACGTTCCAACTACCAGAACTATATGAAACTCCAGTTTTTAACTGCTTTGTCTGTAGTTACGTTCCATTGAAGCCCTGTGACTTCTGATGTCTTTTCTTCCTTTCTACTGGTCCGTTCTTATTAATAAACATTTAGTTTATTTGCCTTTTTTTTGAAGATAGGAATGTTGATTAGAGTTAAATATGTAAGTATTGGAGCAAGACAACTAAATTTGTGGAGTGACTGAGGAGATTGAATATGATAAATTGGGGCTAGAGAAATGGCTCAGAGGTGAAGAGCACCGACTATTCTTCCAAAGGTCCTGAGTTCAATTCCCAGCAATCACTTGGTGGCTCACAACCATCTGTCTTCAGATCTGGTGACCTCTTCTGACACACAGGCATGGTGGAAGCAGAACGTTGTATACATAATAAATAAATCTTAAAATAAAGAAATATGATAAATCATACAAAATGATATATACACAAAGCAAAGAACATCAACCAGTTTAGCTGTAATTAGAAGTCATTTATCATATTTTATTGACCCAATGCTTATTTTTCATAGTGCTTAGCATTCTGAAATGACCACTTTCATTTCCTTTATTTATCCCATTTAAAAATCAATGAGAGCTTTTTGATTCACTGTTTTCTCATTTCTGATAACTATTTTGTCCAAAGCTTAAAATTACGGTACATGGTAGGAAGTGACTGAAAATACATCAGTGAATGGGGATAGTGAGCAAATTAAAAGTATGAATTTGGCTCTATTAAAATTCAAAACAGAGGAGTAAATTTGGGTGTGGAAGAATGAGTTTGGGGAAGTATCACTATAGCAACAAAGATTATATTTAAAACTTCACATGAAGAAGTTGAATTTTTCTAGGAAACTTAAACTGGGTATGGTAGAGTGTCAAAGTAAAGTTAATTTTTTGTGGTGTTGCCTACTTTAGATATTTATGCATTATAAAAATATGTATTGGCCTGACATTGTTGTTAGGAAACATTGTAGAGATGTTAAGCCCAGTATGTTTTGAAAGTTTAAGATTTTAATTTCAAGAGTCTTCTCTAACTTGATTTTCTTATTTTAAATGCTAAGAAAAAAAGACAATTAATTTTTTCATTTTATAAAGTTTTTTGAATTAAAACTCCATGAGTTACATATGCGAGTACACATAAAAATATTTCAGTGATTTTTGCTTCTGAAAATTAAATTGAGCTTTTAATCGTTGTGTTTTATTGACAGGTTCTGAGATGGGGAGAGCAAATCAGCAGAGAGCGGGCCAGCTACTCATGCTAGGTTTGATTCTGCATCGACTTCTTTAATTGTTATTTCTATTCAGAAGAAATTTTTAAATTCTATAATAAAGACTATTTTCTGATTAACTAGTGCTCCACATCTATTTAGTTCTCCATTACACCTTCTACATTCTTGTCTGAGATTTACATTCACAGTCTACTTTTCAATTTCAATACATATACATAGCATATACATAATATATGTATATAGAGGTAGATATTTTTATAGAATTTGTGAAGCAGTGAAATAATATTACAGCTGTGTGTTTACTTTTTAAGATTGTTTCCTGTAATATATATGTATGTATGTCTGTGTGTGAGTATGTGCACATGTAAAGACCAGAGTTCAGATCCTCAGCACCCAGGAGTGCTGGGGTGTTAACTTTATTCCTTGTTTGTTTTCATTAAATGAACATATAAAATATATTTGTGTGTTTTCTAGTTTTTATAAAGACTTAATAGTCAGATTAAACTCCTTCAAGTAAAAATACAAAATCTGAATAGGCACATGCTTTATTAAATAAATTGAGGAAATTATCAATTAATTTCTCAAACAGAAAGCATCAGGCCCAGATAAATTCACTAGTAAAACTTAAAACATTGAATAGTGCTATTATGCATAGGCAGACGCTGCTGAATCTCTGAGTGTGACATCAGCCTGGTCTACAGAGTGAGTTCTGGGACATCCAGATACACAGGGAGACTCTGTCTTGACAAAAACTTAAAACAAACACAAGACTGATATTATAACAGTGGTCTACAATCATTTGTAGAAGACAAAAAGAAAAGGAAATACTTGCCAGCTCGGTCTATTAGGGAATGAAGTTTGCACACAGCACCAAAAGCATGATCCACGGCAGAAAGAACTGAGATAAACTATACTTCACTGAAATTTAAAAGACTCACAAGTTGCTGGCAACAGCAGGAGGAAATCAAAATACTTTCAAAACAAACCTGATAAGTGACCCTTATCCAAAATATGCAAGTAGCCCTTCAAGCTCAAGAAGTAATGCTAAACTCACTTAAAAAAAAAAAAAAGTGATCCAACGACCTTAGCCCCAATAATAAGTGACAAAAGTATACAAAAGTATACTGTACATCCTAAGTCACCAGGGAAAGAAGGAGAAAATGTAACAACTCCACACACTGTGAAAAACCTCCAGAACTTGACAACACCAAGTGTGAACAAATTATATGAAGCAATAGAAATTCTCATTCAACCCTCATGGGAAAGCAAAGGGTCTAAGCATACTGGAAAGAAGTACACCAGTTTCCAATAACACTGATCACAGAGGCCTGCCTGTGAGGCAGCTCATCAGGCCAAAGTCCCTCCTGCAGAAGCCTGGTGAGCTGAATTGCTGTTCACAGAGGGTGGAAAGGAAGAAATGAGATCTCAGAGCTGTCCTCTGTCCTATACATGTGTGCCTGTGCCATGTCCATGTCAAACACACAGACGCATAAGCAGAGATTATTAAGTAGTAATACAATAAATAATCCTAAGCACACTCCTGCCATATGGCTATCATTTTAAGTGTGGGTGTCATATTTTTAAAATGGTCAAAGAGAGACCTTGGTCAGTTGGAGCCGAGGGACCCCACAGCGGGTGAAAGGGGCCATGCATGGAGACACAGCGGGCAGCAGTCATGGTCGGGGGAGCCATAGGGAGACCATGCAGCAGGAACTGAGGTAAAAAGTTAAGGGGGGGAAGAGAAGAGGAGGAGGTGAAGCAGGGGCTGAGAGAACAGTGGGGGGTGGGGAAGAAAGAGAGGGTGTGAAGGCTACCTGGTATGAGAGAGGAATAGAGAAGAGAGAACTAAGCGGGAGGAGGTTCCTTAAAGAGGAGCTTACACAGGATGATGCCAGGATGCTGGGACTGGTCTGAATGCTGACATTCTTCCCTTTTGATTATTACAGGAAGGTGAGTTTTGAGTAACAAGTGGAGAGACCGAGGGCACCAAATTCTCAAGACTGCTTCCTTCTGATTTGGGATACAGTGAGAAAGGGGAAGCTGGGGGTCAGGGTCATGCACTGGGAGTTGTGAGCGAAGAAGCACTCAGTTAGCTCACCCTGGAGACCCCTTAAGGGAACTGAGAAGGCAGGATGTAAAACTGGAGTCCCAGGGCATGGGAGGATAACGTGCCAGATTGAGAGATGGTGATGGTGTATTCTTTTCTTTTTTTTCCTCCCATGCCTAACAGTATCCAGCTTTACCAAAGATGCTTTCCATAAACAATCATGGACTTTCAGGCGGAACGTGGACAGATAAGCATTAGCAGTATATAAGAACTTCCAAACTCCCTTCTCGTGTAGACTATCAAAATCAGAAAGCCACTGTAAAACCCGATGAGTCTTCATTCGATGCTTTGAAAAGGGCGAGAGCTTTGAGTGAGGGCTGACATTTCACACTGAGGATGTTGTTTAACAGCTATTCACAAGCTGACCCTGTCCTTCAGGAAATGAAATGAAAACGGCAAAATTATCCATCTGATGATCCATGATGAACCAGAGAGGCGCCTCCATTTTGTATTATAAAGCTCAGTCTTGCATTCCTAGTAGGTGGCCTGCCCAGTTCTGGGAGAAAAATAGATCAAGCATTAGCCAAGAACATGTCTTATGCTTGCCCAGTTCTAGGAAAAACCAGCCACCCCAGGTAGGGTTCAGATGGAGGCCATTCAGGTGGGATCAAAATACCCTGGGGCAGAAAGTCCCTGAGCACAAACCAATCAGTTGCACGCCAGCACTATGTCCCCATGCAACCGACTTTGTTGTACTTTTTGCCTTTAAAAAAACAACCTGTAACCTAGAATAAGCAGTTCCTCCTTGCTCTGTTCCAACAAAAGTTTGGAGTTTGCTCCCTGACTGGCTTGTGTTGCTCTGACAATAAAACTTGCTGTTGCATTCGGACATCTCTGTCTTATGTGGTCTCTCTAGGGGTTGAGCTTTGGGCAAAACATTCCACAATCTTTTATAAAATGAGCCACTGCTCCTTTGAGGGCACTCAATGTCACTGCAAAGTCCCTATTTCCCAATAGACCAGCAAACCAATTCTGGGGGTCAGGTTACAACAGGTCTCTGGTTTTAAGGGAGTTAAGTCTACGTTGATGGTACAGGGGGAGGAAAATATAAAAATGAATTTAGAGTTTTCCCACACAAGGCAGGTTGTACCTTGGTACCCACATAAGTCAACACCAGGACATCTCTCCTGAGAGCCAAGAGGTGTTTTTCAGAATTATCAGGGAAAGATGTTTTCTATCATCTACCATTATCAATCCAGCTTGGGAGACTTTCCTTAGTGACACATGTTCTTCCCCCACACCCCCGACAATGAAGTGTTCTGTATGCTAACAACAGCTTTAAAAAAAGTAAAACAAAATTTTACATTTTTATAAAACTTGATAAAAAATATTTATCAAGTTGCCAGAAGTACACGGTTATCAAAAATGCACACACTTTACTTGGCATCTCCAGCACCTGCAGCTTTTTGTGCCTGATCTGTTTTAGCATCTCCATTTTCTGCAGGATTATTTGCATCCTTACCAGTGGTCAGCTTTCCCTTTCTTCCCCTTGGGTATCTTCTCTCCCTTCTTTGCAGGGGCCTTTTTAGGCTTTGGTTCTGGCTTACAGGGGCAGGGTTAGCAGATAACCTTGCAGATCTTCTCTGTGGCTTGTCCTTCACATTTTTTATCTCCTTTCATATTCCCTCCAGCATTTCTTTTGGGCACAGAAGCTGCAGAGGACATTGGTGCTGAATTCGAGGATGCAGTGCAAGGTTTCGATTCATCTGTGGTTGCTTTTGCTGCTTCTTCACACTGCACTGATGATGATGTGTTCTTTAGGAGTACCCAAGCTATCACATCGGCTGTTTTTCTGTTTTTCTATTCATTCTGTAAAGGTGTCAATAAACTGATAGATAAGAGTTTTTATGTTTTTTTGTTTTTCTATTCATTCTGTAAAGGTGTCAATAAACTGAAAGATAAGAGTTTTTATGAGTCGGCATGTACAGGAAGTTAACCTGTCAGCAGAACAAGTGGTATATCTTGAAGGCCCTTGAGTAGTTGGCCTTGGCACAAGTATGGCAGGAGGAGTGGACCTAGGCAGGAACTTAAAAGTGTCTGTAAAACAACTGGAACAGATTTGTATGTTGGCTTAGCTCTGGAAGGAAAAGTATCCTAACAGTTTGGGAAGTTAGACTACACCTGAAGCTGGGGTGCAGTGGAGGATGATCTCCCTGCAGGGTATAGTAATCCTGCTCCTTTCCTGGAGACTGTCTATAGCTGAGCTTTGCTCTGCCCACTTTAAGAGGGCTTTCCTAGCAGAGCTCTGCTTCTTCTTCTCTGTGGTCCAAGATGCTACTTCTTTTGCTTCACTCTGCTAACGAGGAAACCCCTGCAGAAGTACAGCCCCTCCTCTACCCACTGTACAAAGTTGTTACTCTTCTACCCCACCTTGCTCAGTCCCCCTAAGGGAAAGTCTCCGCAAGGTTTCTCTGCTCAGTCTTAGCAAGTGCTTCTCTGCACCAGTGAATGAAGATCTTCACCCAAGACTCTTTTGAGAAGGAGGAGTCCAGAAGAATGGGAAAGAGCAGCCAGCAACTGAACAGGCAGAGGAGCTTATATAGGGGCTCTTAGGGGTAAAGTTTCTACAGGACTCTCAAGGATTGGTTAGTTATTCCTGCTCAGGGATTGGTTAGCTTTGTTGGTCAGAGTCAGAGATGGCTTTGATTTGAGAGTCAAACTGAGTTTCTTTCATTGGCCTCTTTTAGCTTTGGACTCTAATTCTCAGGCCAGGGCATATTTCTTTCACTAGCTGTAATTTTAGGGACCAAGTGTATTCCTTTGGTACTAGTTTCAGAGTCAGGGCATGTTTCTTTGGTTCTGGGTTAAGAGGTGAAGTGTTTCTTTCACTGACTTGGGTCCCAGATCAAGGCTGTGTTTCTTTCACTTCCTCTGGTTTTAAGGCCAGGGTGGATTTTTTTGGATAGCTTTTTCCCTACACAGACCAGTCATTGCTAAGTGAGTCTGTCTCCTTTTCAAGTCTGGTAGCAAGATGAATTGTGTCTAGACTTAGAATTAGCCCTAAGAGAATGAGGCCTGTGAATTAGGCAGCTGAAGCCCCGGTTCCTGCTGTTGAACTGACAAAGCCTGGTCTTCAAATGTCATCAGAGATCTTAGAAGGATAGATGTTACCTGCATTATCAATTGAAAGTGACAGAGACTTACTTGCTGGGTACCTAAACAACAACCTTAGGATCCTCAATGGCCATTTGAGGGCAGAGGTTTCAGGGGAACAACATCAGTCTTCCGCTGCCAGGCCTCAGATGATCTGACAATTGTGGGGTGGGACCTTGTGAGGAGATCCAACTTTACTTCTCTAGGCAAATGTGAAGCAATGGCTTCCCCAGAATCCTGTTTTCCATGGTCTTAAGAAGGCCTTTATTGCACGAAAACTTTTTGGTCTTAAAATAACAACCCAGGGCCAGATATTGGGGTCAATGCTGAAAGATCAGAGAAGCAGAGGAACAAGCCACGATAGAAACGTCTTACCCTACTGAATCATCAGGGAAGAGCCTGTTTCCTCAAACCCTCCGACTGATGCCTCTGAATCCTTAGTTGAAAGGGAAGGGTCCATGAAGTCAGAACTCCTATCTCCTCCTGCCATATATTTCTTTCCTTGCTCAGCCATATCATTTCCTATTTCAAACTTCCTAGTGCTTGGATTAAAGGTGTGTGTGTTTTTCAAGTATGAGAGGAAAGTACTGAGACCCAAAGTGCTGGGATTAAAAGTGTGTGCCCCACTGTCTGTTTCTGTTTCTCTTTTAGACTGGATTAATCTTGTGCTGTCCAGTGTTACCATTCGAAGTAACTGTATATTTTAAATCACTAGACTTTCTTTCCAATTAATAAAAAGAGCAAATATAAAAATCCCAGAATTTCCTACTCCTAATATCCCCTTTGCATCTACAGTGTCATTAACTCTGAATTTCTATGTATAGTCACAACCACAAAGGTTGGTGTTTACAGCCCTTCATGTAGCATGGATTCTTAATAAATACTTGTTAATCAGTAGATGAATTAATTCATTCTAAAGGTCCATATACATTTGGAAAGTACCCATGCTGGGTTCATTTCTCTATATCTAAATGTAACAATCACAATTTCAGAAATGGTTATTAGGCTCTCTGTGCATACAAAAGACAAATAAGAAACAATTTCTGTGCTCAAGAAAGTTAAAACACATACAACATAACATGCTTGTTTCCTTATTCAGTCAAAAAATTTTTATTAAGACTTAAAGTACCTTTTTAGGTACTAGCTAAAATCATTGAAGAAAATAAAGCCACAGTTTATGAGGAGGACACAGTTTGATAGGCAGGTGCTAAAGAAATGGATATAATTTCAATTAACAATTGATGCAATGAAGAAATAATTCATTTGGGTAGGAACTGCAAAAAATTTGGGAGGGTGTACTTGAGAGAACAAGGAGCATCCATCCTTGTCAGGCTGATAGATGCCAATAAATGTATATACAAAGAAATTCAAATCAAAACAACTTTGAGATAACACCTGACACCTATCAGATTGGCTAAGATAAAAGTCACAGATGACAGCCTATGCTGGAGAAGATGTGGAGCAAGGGGAACACTCCTTCATTGTTGGTGGGAGTGTAAGCTTGTTCAGCCACTTTGGAATACAGTATGGTGGTTTCTCAGAAAACTGGGAATCAATCTCCCCAAGGATCCAGCAATACCACTTCTGGGTGTATACCCAAAAGATGCACATTCGTACTCCAAAGGCATTAGCTCAACTATGTTCAGAGCAGCATTATTCATAATAGCAAGAACCTGGAAACAACCTAGATGCCCCTCAACTGAGGAATGGATTAACAAACTGTGGTACATCTACACAAAGGAGTACTACTCAGCAGTAAGAAAAAATGATATCTCAAAATTTGCAGGCAAATGGATAGATTTGGAGAATATCCTCCTGAGCGAGGTATCTCAAACCCAGAAAGATAAGCAGGGGATGTACTCACTCGTTAGTGGACTCTAAACAAAACAAAACAAAACAAAACAAAACAAAAAAAAAAAAAGCAAAAAGCAAAACATGTCCAAGATTCAAACCACAACCTCTGAACAGCTTTGGATCTGGGAGTGGCACCTTGGATCCCATTCCCCCTAGAGGAACACCTGACTCAGTCTTGATGTTGGAGTGAGGAAACTGGATCTGCCAAGAGTGGAGGCTGAACTGAGCAATATTGGGTCCTTGGAACCTCCTGCCCATGCTGGGGAGGAGATGAGGAGATGTGAAGAAGAGAGAGTGACAGGAGGGGGCAGGAAGAGACCTTGAATAAGGATATACATGGATAGAAAATGTGACTTTATTCATAATAAAAAAAAAGAAAGAGAAAAAAAAAGAAAAAGAGAACCTAGAAACAACCTATTTGCCCCTCAACTGAGTAATGGATTAACAAGCTGTGGTACATCTACACAATGGAGTACTACTTAGCAGTAAGAAACAATGATATTCTATAATTTGCAGGCAAATGAATGGATATGGAGAATATCCTCATGAGTGAGGTTTCACAATCCCAGAAAGATAAGCAGGGGATGTACTCACTCATTAGTGGACTTTCAACAAAAAGCAAAGCATGTCCAAGCTGCAAACCACAAACACTAAACTGCTTGGGATCTGAAGCATCTTGAACTGTCACTTTGGAGCCCATTCCCTCCAGAGGAACACTTGAGCCAGGCTTGATGTGGGAATGAGGAAAGTGGATTTGCCTGCAGTGGATGCTGACCTAAGCCACCTTGGGACCTTGGGACCTCCTGCCCTTGCCGGGGAGGAGATAAGGAGATGGGAGAAGAGTGACTTGTAGGGGCAGGAGGGGAAGGGCATTTGAAAAAGGGGATACATGGATAAAAAATGAGACTTTACTAATAATAAAAAAATGAGAAAAAAACAAATAGGAACAGTGCATCAGCTTTAGACAGATTATGCAGGAAAGAGAGATGTTAAATCAGAAGCATGTAAGTATATTCACAATATGCATATGACCCTACACTCTGAATACTAAGTACATATCTATATTTGCATTGGATTGGGGGATATGAGAAACCTAGCTTGCCTTGTAGGCAGCCAGCCCTCATCATTACATAAACATGTCCTTTCTCACTCCATACACATTCTGTTAGGATCCTCAGATTTGATGCTATTGTTGTTTTTTGTTTGTCTTGTCTCTATTCTTATCTCATAACTTAATTTCTAATTTCTGGTCGTGAAAAACATGGTAACTAGTTTCATCAAAATAAATTTTTGGTTATTTGTTTTGCTGTCAAGGCTACCTGACTAAAACAGGACATTCAGGGAGAGTAAAAATGCATTTTCTTGAACTAAATGTCACTATAAATAACCTAAATATTAATGTAAACAACCTAAGAGTTTCATATATTCACCTAGAAATTCTGAAAAATATCTTTAGATGTTAGAGAAAACTTCTGGCTTATTAGTGGATAGCAGTAACTGACAAAGACATTTAAAACATGAAGTCAAATGAACTTGACTTATACTTGACTGTCAGGAAAGTGACCGAGCACATACTCTGCTCAGAATCCTAGTCTCCAGAATACAGACGTTGTAGAACATGCTAGCATTCACACAATAGGTAGGTTCTAAATTATCAAAAGAGGGAAGATTTTTACTAGAAGAAACTATTTGGCTTTAATTCCCTACATGACTACCGTATTTTTAAATTTCCAGAGGGAAATAAAAGTAAAATCCAAAATCTTAGACCAAGCAACATCTGAATGCTACTGGATGCCACAGGATTCGAAATTGCCTAGTCTAGGTTCTCAGTGTCTGAAGAAAAAGACAAAATAATATGTCATTTATTTTAAAAGAATAAAAAAGCGAGGCATAGAATCAGAGTCTATAAAATTCATAAATTATTTGCTTTTTTACTTTCAAGTTGCCAGGGTTTCAACTCTTGGCTATCCTGGAACCCCACGTGTAGATCAGTCTAGCCTCAGACCATCACAGAGATTCCCCTACTCCTTCCTCTGTCTCTAAGTGCAGTGATTTATCACTTGCTCCAATATGTACAGGAAAGTCATATTATTTTGTTTGCAAAGGTCAGCCTGACACCTGTGTCACTACCTTGTAAAATCCCCTTTCACAATCCAGACACTATGCTGTGACTAGCTCTTCAGAAAGCAAGTTGGTTGGTTAAAACTGGGCACCAGAGTGCTTTCCCTGAGAATTTAAGAACTAGTGGCTCAGAACTCTGTGTGCATCAGTCTCCATGGCAACACTGAAGGCAGGGACAAAGTCTGCTGCTCACTACACAGGACAACCCTAATCAGAAGGCAGAGCCTGTGTAGAGTGTGAGCCCTGTTCTGGCATCTTCACCAGGGGTATCCTCTTGATCCATGGCTCTGACGAAGAAACTTAATTGTTTTTGGACATTGGGTCTCTGTTTGATAGCTAGCAAACTTTCCAAGGCATTGACCAAAATGCCCAAGCTGCCAACCATCTATGACCCGAAATTTATACAGGATGTCGTTGACAGCCATAATGAACTGAGAAGCAAGGTCAAACCCTCTGCAGCCAATATGAATTATCTGGTGAGAAAGGGACCTACCTGGGTGCTGTCCAAGACAACCAGTTTAAGCAAGCGAGGGCTCTTAGATCTTGTCTGTTCTTTTTTGTCTTTGACCTGCATCTCATATGATCCCTCAATTAAATAGGCACATCATTTATATCCCAGAGCTGGACAGGCAGTTATGCAGTCTGGGAGCACTATAGGAACAAAGAAAATTAACATTTGAAGGGCATCAAGGACCACTGAAATGTGGTCTTGTGGCACTGTTAACTTTCACTATGAGGGACACCAGGTGAAGAGCTCTCTTAGTTCAAGAGACCATGATAAAGAGTTACTGAGAGGGATTGTTGATAGAGAGCAATGAGGCAGAGGTAAAAGGTGTCACTCAGTGATAGGCCTGAGTAGTTACTGCACATGGTGATGTCTGGTGTCTTCATTTGGTTTTTATTGCTTGGATAAACAATCACCAAAAGCATTGTATGTGTGGGGGGGGGAGAATAGTTTATTTACCACATACCTTAGAGCCCATCATGATGGGACCTCAGGGCAGGGACTCAAGGTAAGAATCTTCAGGCAGGAAGTGAAGCAGAAACCATTAGGAAACACTGCCTACTGATTTTCTTCCCATGGTGTGCTCACCTTGCTTTCTTACTCCACCCGGGAACATGTGCCCATGGTTGGCACTGTCCCCAGTAGCCTGCCTGATCTTACGTCAATCATTAATCCACGAAATGGCCTACAGACTTGCTACAGTCAATTTGATGAATGCATTTGACCACTTGAGGTTCCGCATTTTGGATAACTCTACTTTGTATCAAGTTGACCAAATAAACTAAACAGGTGTCTAGGTTGCAAATTAAGTGGTTAGTCTTGATACTAAAAAAAAAAAAAAAAAATTGAAGAAAAAAAATAGTAAAAAAGCAAAACTATTCTAAGAAGAAATTGATTGAGGCCTTTGGTATTAAAGTGATAGGCCTGTTTGGTTCCTGTTTGAATTTCCCAGGACAGGTTACAGATTGGGGAATCTTCATTAGTTTTTGCAGAGACCAGATTGGGGAGGGACCTGGGCCTTGCCTAGCCACTTCTGTGTCCATTGCTTCCTATACCATAAAGTAGCTCCTGGTATTTGCCTCATGATAGACCCAGAAATGTGGCACCGAGTGATTTCAAAGTAATTTCTTCTTTCAACTATTTATTTGATTATAGAAATAAGACTATAACTACAACAACAGATACTTATAAATGATATCTTTAAAAAAGCTAAAATTAAGAAGTTTAATTTGTTGTATTTGTTAGAATTAGATTATTATAAACAGGTATGTACTAATCAATTTGATTTTTTCTTTTTTTTTTTTTTCAGGATTGGGACAGGGAATTAGCAAAACAGGCCAAATTGTGGAGTAGACAGTGCAAATTTTCCTATAACCCCTGTATTAAAAAACGATACGGATGCATTGAGAATTATGACTTTCTTGGAGAAAATATGTATCTAGGTGAAATAGAAAGTACACCAAAACAAGTTATTTCTTATTGGTATAATGAAAGTAAACATTATAATTTTGAGACTATGGCTTGTTCTAAAATTTGTGATCATTATACACAGGTATGTACTTGCAATGTTGTTAATTACTTTGGGGTACATTTTAATTACAAGAAATATTTTTAACATTTTGTTTTACATTTATTTTTTAAAATTCCATTTTATTGTGTTTGAGATGTTGAATGGTTCCCCCTCCTGTATCCCTTTTGATTAGGACTAGTTTGGTGATCCAGGATCTTTCATGTAGTCTTATGAATCTTAGAATAGTTTATTTTATTTTATTTTATTTGAAAAGTGAGATGGGGATTTTAAATGAGCACACTGAAAACTATAAATTTCCCTTTCTAGTATAGTCATTTTTACAATGTGAATTCCACCAATCATGAGCATGAAATCTCTTTCCATATTCTTGCATTCTCTCTCCCATTCTTTGTATGTTTAAAGTTTTCACTGTAGAGTTTCTTCTTATGCTTGGTTATATTTATTCCTAGATATTTTATCTCCTTTAAGACTTTTATGCCTGGGAGTATGTTCATGGTCTCCTTCCCTGTTTGTTGGTGGTGCAGAGAAATGTTATTGACTTGTCTGTGCCTGTTCACTTTGTGACCTGACATTCTGCTGAAGTCTTCTAGAACAGTCTTTGAGATTTATTCTGTATAAATCATGTTGTCTGCAATGGGAATAATCTGATATCTTCTTTCCCCATCAGCTTCACTTGAATTTTTTCTCTTGTCTTACTTCTCCAGTCAGTGCTTTGAACACAATGCTGTAAAGCAGAGGGGAGAGTGAGCATCCCTGTCTCATTCATGGTTTGGCTTCATTGATAAGTTGTTCTTCATGTAAATTGACATTGGCTGTAGGTTTCTTATGAAATGGGTTCCCTTAAATCTTATTTTCTCTAGTATTTCTTATTATGAAGACATACTGTAGTTTTGTCAAAAGATAATTCAGCATCTATTAAAATGACACTTTTTTCATCTTTAAGGACATTTACATGCTATATTACACTTGTTGGATTATGTGTGTTGAATCATCCCTGCACTCCCAGGATGGAACCAACCTGGTTATGTTAGAAATTTGTTGTTGTTTCTGTATGCCTGCATTCGGTTTGTAAATATTTTCTTGAGTATTTCTCTATCTATTTCCATTGGGATTATTTTTCTTTATGTTGTTTTGTTTTGTTTTAACCTGGTTTTGATATTATATTGGTTATGGCTTCATAGATGTTTGGAAGTATTCCTTTTGTTTTGTTATGGTTTGCTTTTACTTTTTGTTTGTTTGTTTACTAATGCTTGGCTATAGATCTTCCTTGAAAATCTAGTAAAATTCTGCTCAGAACCCACCTGGACTTTTTCAGTTGAAAGGCTGTTCCGTTCTGTTTCAATTTCTCTATTTGTTATTGGTCTGTATAGATTGTTGATCTCTTCTTACCTTCAGTTCGGTAGTTTGGCTGAATCTAGAAATTGATAGATTTCTTTGACGTTTTCCAATTTAATTGAGTACAAATCTTTAAGATGTTCCCTTATCATATTCTAGATTGCAATGTTTCTCTTTCTTTTTCAATTCTATTCATTTGGGTCTTCTCTTTCTTTTGGTTATTTAAGACAAGTCACTGTCAATCTTGTTTGTGTCCTCAAAGAGCTATAGCTCTTAGATGTCTGGATTCTTTGTGTGGTTTTCATTGTTTCTATCTCATTTTCAACTTGAGTTTTTAGTATATCTTGCTATCTCCTGGTTGTTTAGGTTGGTTTGCTCTTGGTTTTTCTAAATGTTGAAGTTGGGCCATTGAGTCATTTATTTGTGTTCTTTCTTTGATCCTTCTTTTCTTTGCTCTTTCTTGCTTGCTTGCTTTCTCTTTAGAAGACATATTTTATTGAGGAGATTATGTTTCCCAAAGGCTGGAGTCTGCGATCATCATGGTGGGGAGCATGACAGAAAGCAAGTAGTCATGACACTGGATTCTCACACCTTATTCATAAAAACACAAGGTTCAGAGTTAACTGGAAAGGACCTGGGATTTTGTAATCTCAAAATTCATGTTTAGTAACATGCTTGTGCCATGTTATGCCCTGGTCGAGAGACCCCCAAAGAGACCACCAGAGATTTGAATTGTCCAAAATTCAAAAGCAAGGTTTATTGGTTGCAGTACAAAGCTGC
This sequence comes from Sigmodon hispidus, assembly GCA_004025045.1. Classification (NCBI taxonomy): domain Eukaryota; kingdom Metazoa; phylum Chordata; class Mammalia; order Rodentia; family Cricetidae; genus Sigmodon; species Sigmodon hispidus. The sequence goes on along the minus strand of PVIH01011686.1, from coordinate 4,333 downwards.
ATGAGGGACCTCACCAAACACTCCAATGCAGTGGAGGCCAGAGGAGGTACCAGCTCCTTTGCAAGCTCAGTTTTTAAAGACAAGAACCACGAGGTTGCTTAGTTAAGGGTCTCAGTACAGGTATAATTCTGATTGACTCCATTTTTAGGGACTTTCCAGAATTTCTCTCTTAGTTTTCTGTTTGTTCAGTTGTTTGTTAAACACATTTTTATAGACTATCTCCTGTGCTGGAACATTCTGTGGTTAATCACTTGCTACCAGATGGCCCATCTGGTCTGTTTTGTACTTTCGTCAGCAGTTCTGAGAATTTGAAACTCAGGCCTGTTTAAAACTGGGGTTAGGGGTTTGCTTAAAAGGAAGGCAGAGGTGCTCTGGTTATTCATGCCATACCTCCTATTCTTTTCCAAACAGTTCCACCAACTGGGAACCAAGTATTCAAATACATGAGGCTATAAAGGCTATTCTCATTCAGACTACCACATTCCACTCCCTGGCCTCCAAGGGTTTGTGGTCATCTCACAATACAAAATGTACTTAACACAATTAAAAAAACCCTAGTCTTTCTGTCTCAACACTATTTAGCAGTCTAAAGCTCAAGATCTCTTCTGAGATTCAAGGCAACCTCTTATTTGTAAGTCCTCATAAAACATCAAAAAATTTTACATATTTCTAACATACAATGACACAGAATTTGTATTACCATTCCATAAGGAGAAAATGAGGGCATAGTGAGTAAATACTAGACCAAAGCAAGACCAAAACCCAGCAGGACAAACTCCAAATCCTAAAGCTCTATGTCTCCTGTCAATGGACTTATGGCTCTTTTCTTCCAGTACTGCTGATTGCAGCACATTTCTCTCTTGTGTTGGTTCCACTCTATATATGCAGCTCTGGCATCTGTAAGTCATGACTCTGGCATCTCCAACATCTTTGGGTCTTCAATGCAATGCAGGCTCATCTTCACAGCATCAACCAATAGCCTCTCCAGCCCTCTAAGCAAAGACTATCATGTCATATACTTGGCCTTGGTTGCTTTTCTTAACCACAAAGGAAGATTCCACACCCTCTTTGCTTCTATATCTTTTATGACTCTAAAGCAAGGACCATGTGGCCAATTTTCATTTTTTTCTTTTGTTTATCAATGGAGGAACATATAGCTATAAATTTCCCTCATAGAACATTCCTTTTAATGTTTCCCATACATATTGTTGTTTTATTTTCATTTAGTTCAAGGAAAATTTTCATTTCTTTTTTGATTTCTTCTCTGATTTTTTAATTATTCAGTAATGAATTATTTTAATAGTTGTTAGTTTATGTATATGCTACAAATGTGTTGTCACTTTTAAGATTTATTACAGTATGTCCAGATGAGATACACAGTTATTTTAATCTTCCTGAACTTGTGAAGATTTGTGTCCCAGGATATTGCCTGCTTTACAGAAGTTGCAATGAATTGCTGAGTAGAATGTGTATTCTTGAGTGTTTGGATAGAATTTTCTATAAATATCTGTTAAAACCATTTCATGTATGATGTCACTTAACTAATGTTTCTCTGCTTACTCTTTTGGTTCAGATGACATGTCTATTGTAGAAAGCAAGGTATTGAAGTCATCTACTGTTGATGAGTTGATGCTAATCTTTTTCTTTTAAAAAGTAATTTATTTAATTTTCTGTGCATTTGTGTGTAGGTGTCAAATACCTGGAAGTGGAGTTACAGACAGTTGGGAGCTGCTGTGTGGGTGCTGGGAATTAAAGTCAGAACTTCTGGAAGAGCAGTTAGTGCTCTTAACAGCTAAGCCATCTCTCCAGCCATGGTGATAATCCTTTTCTTTAGATCCAGAGCTACATCTTCTTTTTATAAAATTGAGTACACTAGAGTTTGCTGCACATATGTTAAGAAAAATAGTGTTCTCTTGGTTAATTGATCCCTTAATTAAAATGAAGTGTTCCACTTCATCTTTTCTGAGTAGTTTGAATATGAAGTCTATTTTGTCAGATATTAGGATTGTGATAAGGGCTTGTTTCTTGTTCCCATTTGATTAGAAAGCTTTCTTTCATCCTTTTATGCAAAGGTGGTGCCTAATTTTAATGCTACGACAGTTTTCTTGTAAGCAACAGATAAAGTACGTTTCTTGATCTATTCAGTCAGCCTGTATGATTTGATTGAAGAAGTGAGGCCATTATCTTCAAAGTTTATTATTAAAAAGTTGATGTTAATTGCAGTCATTGTTTCATTGATTTTTAGTGATTTTAATGATTTGTGTTTCCAGTGGTACTTTAGGTTTCAGAAATTATAGCTTTTGTTCTTTCAAAGTCTTTTCATTTCTTTCTTTATCTCAAAATATTGCTTCATATTATTTCTTTAGGTTTTACCTGTTGGCCAGACAGACTTCAGCAGGCTTAATAAGAGACAATTGTTTCCAGAGACTATGATAGAGAACAATAAAATAGGAACTTAACATCATCTTCTTGCCCCCATGCATGCAGAAGCCCATGCACCTAAAACACACATAAGCAAGCATCTCACATGCAAAACACACACAAAATTACTGAGTGGATAGAAGTTTGTAGTACAGATAGTAATAAACCAGGTTCTAAATAGTTCTTGGGAATATATATGTGCTTGCAGTGGTTCTGATTCAAAAACTTTTTTAATGTTCAGAATGAGCAGAGTCCTTTACTAATTAGTTTTGTCTTATTTTATTAAATGAGAAACTGGCTCAAAAGTGAGCTAACACTCTGAACCAGGTATGTGGTGGGAAGCACAGTTTATCTCTTACTCCTCAACAAACCATTCTTGGGGGCTGGAGAGATGGCTCAGAGGTTAAGAGCACTGACTGTTCTTCCAGAGGTCCTGGGTTCAATTCCCAGCAAACACATGGTGGCTCACAACCATCTATGATGACATCTGGTGCCCTCTTCTGTACACTGTATACATAATAAATAAATAAATCTTTAAAAAAAAAACAAGATGCCTGTTCCTGAGCTGTGCTTTCTCTCTGGCAGCTGAAGATCCATTCAAATATTAATATCTATAATGTAAATAATGAATTACAGGTGCACTTCAGCCATGAGAAAAAGTGATTGGCATCTCAATCTGTGAAAAAGTTTCATTCATTTTGTTAATGAAACTATAATGTTTAAAAACAGTTTGTTTGGTCAATATTTTTCTTAGAATATTTCTTTCCCAAGAGGGACACATACATAAAAATCTCCTGTTTTAGTTTAAAGAGTAGGAAATACTTAACTCTGTCCTTGACACAAGGGGCAAGACGTGATCATCATGTCTTTAGTTTTTTTCTTATGCTTCATTTTCATAGAAAATGTCTTCTTTTGAAATTAGTTTTCTTTGCAGCTTAAAAATATTAAAATTTGCCATTCCTATCATTGATCTTTTAAATAAACTTTAGATGTTCTTAATCCATACCTATCTTGTGACTTGACAAAGATAAGATTATATGAAAGCTGCAAACTTTATTAAGGGGATACAAATTGGAAAAGAAGAAGTGAAGCTATCTCTATTTGCAGATGATATGATTATATACATAAGTGACCCACAAAATTCTTCCAAGGAACTGCTACAGCTGATAAGCACCTTCAGCAATGTAGCAGGATACAAAATTAACTCAAAGAAATCAGTAGCCCTTCTATACACTAAAGATAGAAGAGCTGAAAAAGAAATAAGGGAAACATTACCCTTCATAATAGCTGCAAATGGTATTAAATACCTTGGAGTAACTATAACCAAAGAAGTAACAGACCTATTTGACAAAAATTTTAAATCACTGAAGAAAGAAATTGAAGAGGATATCAGAAAATGGAAAGCTCTCCCATGTTCCTGGATTGGTAGGATCAACATAGTAAAAATGGCAATTCTACCAAAGGCAATCTACAGATTCAATGCACTACCCAGCAAAATCCCAACACAATAGTTTTTGGACCTTGAAAGAACAATACTCAATTTCATTTGGAATAACAGGAAAGCCAAGATTGCCAAAACAATTTTACTCAACAAAAGAACCTTAGGAGGTATCACCATCTCTGACTTCAAGTTATACTATAGAGGTACAGTAATAAAAACAGCCTGGTACTGGCATAAAAACAGACTTGTGGACCAATGGAATAGAATTGAGAATCCAGACATTAACCCAAAAACCTATGAACACCTGATCTTTGACAAAGAGGCCCAAAACATTCAATGGAAAAAAGATAGTATATTTAACAAATGGTGTTGGCATAGCTGGATGGAAGTGTGTAGAAAAATGCAAATAGATCCGAGCCTGTCACCCTGCACAAAACTCAAATCCAAGTGGATCAAAGACCTCAACTTAAA